>PVJH01003863.1:0-134783 GCA_004026705.1 Nesogale talazaci | reverse complement strand
AGGGAAAAATTGAGTAGTTGATACCAAGGGCTCAATTAGAAAGCAAATGTTATGAGAACGATGATGATAATAAATGTCCAAGTGTGCTGACACAATTGATGGATAGATGGATTATGATAAGAGTTGTAAGAGCTCTCAATAAAAAGAAGTGGTGGGCCGAATAATGACCTTCCAAAGAATGTTCAAGCTCCAATCCTCAGAACTGGTGACTATATAACCAGTTATATAACAAAGGCAAAATCAGGGGGCTGATGGCATTAGGGTGGCCAGTTACCCTGCATTATGAAAGTGGGCCCAGCATAACCACAGGAGTCTTTAAGAGGTTAAGAGGGAGGCAGGAGAGAGGACTGCTCAAATTCAAGGCCCTGATTCAGCCAATGGGGTGAGCCAATACCTTCAACCATGCCTCCACAGTCAGGGGTCCTCAACCTGTCATGATTCTTTAATACAGTTCATCATGTTGTGGTGACCTCCCAACCATAAAATAATTTGCATTGCTACTTCATAACTGTAATTTTGCTATTGCGAGGAATCGGGCATTCCTTCTGAAAGGGTCGTTCAATCCCCCCAAAGGGGTCGCATGCAACCCATAGGTTGAGAACCACTGTTCTTGAGGGTTCTGCCAGTCTCTATCAGACCAGTAAGTCTGGTCTTTATTATATGATTTTGAATTTTGTTCAAAGAGAAAATATGAAATAGCATGAGAGGATGAGAGGGGTTGAAAGTAAGAACGACGTGACTCGAGAAGGCAGGTTGGATATTTCCAGTCCTTAGTCCTGCTTCTGCCCACAGGTGTGGAAGTATAATCCTTCATCTACAGCTCAAACACCAAACTCAGTTCTGTCAAGGGCTAGTCCCTGTAGGATAAGACTCAAAGGATGAGCATCTTTTAGGGATGCTCTACTGGCTTTTCTTTGGGTAACTTAGAAGAGATAAAATGGGTGTCAATTGGGAGTCTAGGGCAGTATCCAGGAAAGAGAAGTTGAAGTCTTAGACCACAATGGAGCAGCATAGAGAAGGGTCTCACAAGTTGGGGGCAAATAACTGGCTTGCACTGAACTCCAAGAGGCAGATGCCTCCCCAGTATGAAGGGGGAGGGGCACAGAATCCCCTTCTCCCTAGGGGACATGTGGTGTAGTCATCTTTGCACAGTACCATCCACCTTAAAGATTTCAACAGTAACAACCTAGATGGTTTTCCCAATCAATTACTTTGCCAAGTGACTGGGCCTTTGAAAAGAAAAAGAAACACATACACATTAATATAAGTTATTCTAGTAAACCCAAACTCAAATGCCATCAGTTAGCTCTGATTCTCCAGGAGACCTTGTGACATAGCACAACAGAATTTCCCGGGGGGGGGGGGCGGGTTCCAAGGCTCTAATCTTTTTTTTCTCTAAATCATTTCATTGGGAACACTTACAGGTATCATAGCAATCCATAGTTCAATCTCATCAAGCAGTATTGTACAATTGCAACCACAGTCAGTTTCAAAACATTTTCTTTCTTCTTGACCTCCTTGATCTCAGCTCTCCTATATTCCCTCCCTCCCCCCCAACTCCTATTTATTTATTTTGTCGCCAGATGGAGGCTCTAATCTTTACAGGAGCAGAGGGCCACATCCTTCTGTGGAGAAGCTGGAGAGTTCGAACCAGGAAACTTTCCACTGGCAGCCAAGAGCTAAGCCACCACTGTTTTTCTATGCATTGTTATAATAGTAAAAGCTGATGGTTTGTTCTAGATATAACTTCTTTAATTCCTTATAAATAAGATTTTTTTTTTGTAGAACAAGGGATACTTAAATGGATGTTTCTCCTATCTAAAGAAATAATAAAAATAAAACTTTAAAAATTAAAAACACCCCAGGGCTCAGGGATTTCAGCGGGCACTTGTAGTATGAAACTATCCAACAGTTCTATTTGCAGCACTAGCTTTTCAAATCTCCATTGAGCAAAGCAACAGGCATCACACAGACTGCTTCTCCCCTTTGACCGCCACCTATTCAGGGCACACTTGCATGTTTCCTGTAATTGTGCTTGAACTGTTCTCATATTTTCCCAGAACTGTCCGTTAGATCTGCACAAAATTTTAGGGCAGGGCAAGCCCTGAGTCCACTGGAAGCCCGTCTTCAACCAGCTGGCTACACCCACACAGCGTTGGGACTGAGGTAAATATTCTGTTCAGCTTCTCTCTCTGAGGAATTCTGTATATGGATTTTATTACTAAGGACAAAAGAGGCAGCCTTATTTCCACAAGGTACTTTGCTTATGATATTTTAATCAGAGTAGAAAAGTGAAACCATTTATCTTCTGCTTCTAATTTAGAATGCTCAGCAACATAAGTCCTCATTTTCTTTGGAATTTAAGAGCTCTACTTGGGTGGGGGCAAGGTAATTATTAACACCTTCCTATGGGGTTCCCAGACCCGCCTACTCATTTACAGAAGTTATCAATAAAAAGTCAACAAACAGGCAAATTAAAAAAAGAGACACCTGTCATCGAGTCAGTGCGGACTCATGGTGACCCTAAAGGACAAAGCAGAACGGCCCCGGTGAGTTTCTGAGACTTCACTTGGGAGTTGAAAGTCTCCTCTTTCTACAGAGTGACTGGTTCTGAACCAGTGAACTTGTGCTTAGCATGTTACAACATGTAACCTCTATGCCACCAGGGAGCCTATCAAATCGAGTACCATGAAATATGTCTCACTTTTAATCAATACTAGAGCAAGGGTCTACATTAACCCGAGACAGTTTGTCACCGCCATATGTAGACCGTATGCTAAGGATCATGAAAAGCAGGCATGATTCCTTGGGCTGCTAACCATAAGAGCAGCAGTCAGAAACCATGAGCTGCTCTGTGGGAGAAAGATGGGGCTTTCTATTCCCATGAGGAGTTACAGTTACACGAGGCGCCTTTGAAAAGCTCTTGGAAAAGGGGATTTAAAAGATAGTCACATTTCCCCACACGCTTTCCGAAGCTCCTCCTGCACTTTTACTGATTATTATCTTCAAAGGTTGAAAAACAGAGTTCTGAGTGGCCTGGAAGTCAGCTGACACCTGAAATGGTCTTCCAACACATTTTAAATGGGCCGCTGTACAGGGTTGGATCAATCCCCCTGACTTGATCAGAAACTGCAACACAGAGAGCTTACATGCTGCATTCCAACAGAGGCAGCTGGGGACGCTGAGCTGCGGCAGGCTCTCTGCTCCGTGATGCAGGCCCCATTTGGGGGTCTTTCCCAATGCCCCGGGAGTGGAGAGGATCATGGAGTCACCCAGAATTGGAAAAGGTTTTGAAAACCATCTCGATGGAATTCCTTCCTTTGGCATAGAAGTGACTGATATACAGGGGGTATGCAGTTTATCAATAGCATCATCAGGCTTTGCTGCTTCTTACAAGGAGGCGCCCTGCTGCGGCATAGGGTTTCATGCAGGCCTGCTGGCCACCAGGTCATCCGTTCAAAACTGCCAGCCACTCCAAGAGAGAAAGATGAGGCTCTCTACTTCTGTAAAGGGCAGCAGTGTAGGAAACCCACAGGCATAATTCTGCCCTGTCTTATAGGGCTGCTGTGAGTTGGCATCGACTCGAAGGCAGTGAGCCTGGGATTTTTGCTGCTTAAATGTAATTAGAAATACGAGTATTTTTTTGGGGGGGGCACCACTGCCCTCTGGTGGTTGTGGGAGCTACCCAGCCCCGCTCCTGGAGAGCGGCTGCTGGATTTGAACCACCAAGCCCGGGGGCTGGAGTCCTGCACTCAACCACTACACCACCAGGGCTCAGCCCAAGAGTGTATTTTAAAAGAAAATGTGCACTGCCATCAAGCCAATTTTGGCTCAGAGCAGCCCTACAGGACTGAGTAGAACTGCCCGACTTCTGAGGATCTGAATATTCATAGAAGCAGACTGCCACAGCTCTCTCTCTCTCTCTCAGCGGCTGTTGCATGTGAGTAATGGAAAATACAGTTACTAGACTGTCCTCTGCCCTAGAAGTTGAGAAATCTGTCTCCCCTCTTGAGTAGCAGCATGGCTCCGCTTGCTAAGAGAGCTCGAATTTTAATATACTCATTACTTTAGAACAAACATCTCACCATTTTATCCCTATTTGTTTTCAATCAACATGAAAGTCTCAGGTACGTCTCTTCTATGATGCAATTCCCAAATAGGTGTTTTAATTTCCATTTTGAATGTAGATAGAATTTGGTTGTACTCTTGAAAGCATGTTGGCATAAAAATCTCCCGAGGCAGGAAACCTGGTGACTGGCCGCGAGCTGCCACAGGCTGCTCTCAGATTCTCCATCGCATTTGCACCCTTTGCCCCTCGCTTGGCTTCCCCAGCATGCTCCTGGCCAATGACGGATGTGGAGGGATATGTCTGCAGACCCATTTCAGGGATACAAGGGAGTCCATCAGTAGGCCAATTTAGTTGAGGGCACCCCCTGCCCCCCACTGCCAGCCTGTTGAAACTTTCTTAAAACTATTCTGTAGGCTGAGCTGCTTCCTCCTAACTGTCCCCCCACCCCCCAACCCCACCTCTCACAGGGTGGAGACTTGCACTGTTGTCTGAAGGCTCTCCCCACCTTTCCTGCTTCCCTGCCTTTCTCTTTCAGCAGCAGCCCCCACCCCCACCCCCCGTTCTCATGGACCCTGTGCAGGGCTCAGAGGGCACGAGCTCTACTGACACCTGTCCTTGCCCCACTGACAGTTGAACCTTGGTCCAATCCAGGAAGGCACACACACTTCCTTGAGGACGGTTTGGAGGTTCTAGCAGGGGAGTGCAGCAACTCGTATACCCTTGACAGAAGGACGGTCTTCCTTCTATCGCTGAAGATTGTCCTCTTCCAATGGAGTGGTGAGGGAGGAAGAGGACACCCGCCTAGGCAGCCAGATCAGCTTATCAATCCTGGCGATCAGCGGGGTGACAGACGTCGCGGCCAGATCACCCTCACATCCACACACTTCCTTTTAAGAGTCAGCATCACTGCATCTTGGCAAACTTACTAATTTATTACCATTTACTAAATACTGATTGATTAACAAGTAATTGGATATGGAGTCTAAGAATTACTATTATAGAAGCCACTGGCACACAAATAGGTGAATCGTTCTTAGCAACTTATAAAATGCTTGTAAAGGAAAGGTGAGTTTAATATAAAAAGATAGGCGGTGTACTTTTAAGTGCTAAATTAACTATTTTGTATGTGTGGGTGCATGAATGTATGCATTTATCTGGACAGATTTCAAGTGCTCAAGGTCAGAAGGAAAACAAAACATAACAAGGAGAACAGCCCTGTCATTTTTTTTATCTGTGAAAATTGATCATTTAAAATGATGGATCAATGTGAGAAATAACTAGAATGTTGGCAAAGCACCCATAAATTTCAAGAGATTGCCAACGTTTGTTCCTTTTTTCCTGCTACCCGAGGTTTTATCTTGTCACGTTCGTGTACTTCTCACCATTAACCGTCTATCTTATATCCGCACATACTTCTCAGTCATCACGTAAAGGGTATGAAAGAGCAGAGAGGAGCTGGGCAGGGAGGCAGCAGGCGCAGAACAGAAACACTGTGAATTCCAAGCTGGTAGTTGGAAACAAACAATGTGATGTGAATTCTGCAATAGTAAATTTCTTCTTATCCCCTGAAATGGATGTTGACATTTCCATTTATTCATTCAGTTCTTTGAGACTCCTTGTCAGATCCCTTCCAGTTGCCAAGCAACATGCCCCATGGTTCTGTTCAGACGCATTTTTGTTGTTGACATTGTCGTTGTGTGTGGTGGAGGCAATTCTGCTGCCTAGTGAGCCTACAAGGGCAGGGTTGACCTGTCCCGTGGGTTTTGCGAGCAGTCATCTTCATAGGGGTTCACTGATGGACTGCGAGCCAAGAGGCCGCTGGTTGTAATCAAACAGTTACTCCACAAGAGGAAGGAGAGGGAGTGTGCTTCCATAAAGATTCTAGTCACAGAGGCTGTACGGAGCAGTTCTCTGTTGGATGGGGTCCCAAAGAGTCAGCAACGGTCAGATGGCATGAGTGTGTGGTATGTTTTCTTTATGAAAGCCAACTGCCAACATCGTTTCCTCATGAAGCAGCTGGTAGGTTTGAACCACCAACTACTCAGCTGAGTGCTTTACTCCCTTCCTCCGGGACATCTAAGCATTGAGTGTTTTTGTCCTTTGAAAGGGACACCTGGTAACCCTTCTCTTATCAAAAGACAAGAACTCGTCCATAGAGAAAGCTGAAAGCTGCGATGTTTGGGCCACATGGACTTAAACATCTCATGACATAGGGCGATAAGGTCCCCCCTGCCTGCGTTGTAGGTATTGAAACCAATGTCATGGGATCATTTGTGTATGAACGAATTGCAAAACGAATGTGCTATGTAAACTTTCACCTGAAGTGTAACAGACTTGTGGCGGTCATGTGTTTATGTTAATTTTATGATTGAGCTGTAGGGGTGGAGTCTAGCCTGTTAATCTGGAGATAGCCATTGAGTAGCCAATGAGGCCTCTAGGTGAGCATGGCTTTCTCCTGAGAAATCTCGTGATATTTCCCTCGTGAAGATGAGAAGTTATCTTCCCCAGTTGTTGGGAGTTAGTCTCAGAGGTGATGAATCACGGAAAAGACAACACAGGATGGCGGCGTCCGGGAGGCTGGAATAGCCGGCGGAGAGACCACACAGCTTTGCCCTGATGGAGCTGGACCTCTGCGGCTGGGGCAGCGACATGAAGGCCTCTGCCAATGATGAGTTGCTTCTACCACCACGGGATGCTGTTGATGGACCCTAAGCCCTGGAAGTGAGGAGCCATGGGGAGACCCCTGTCGGTGCCGGGACTCTGCACCCACTGACCTGTGACTTGGTGAATCAGAAGGAGACTTTATAGACTGATTCGGGCATATGGGTTAATATTGGACTTATGACTTTGAACTGGACTGGGCTGGGATGTTTTCTCAATGTACTGTTCCTCTTGAATATAAACCCACTCCTTATATCCATATGCGTGTCTCTGAAATTTGTTCCTTTAGTCTACCCGGACTAACACAAGACTGTTAAAAAAGAGTTCCCCTAACTTGTCCCAAATCCCATGAATGAGTTCATTATCACGTAAAGTTAATATGGCAAAGACACACGATAGAGGGCTTTCTCATTTTCTCTCTCTTCCTGCCCAAACCTCTTCAATCAAATGTTTGAGTTTTCCTAGCAGGAACCCTGGTGTGCAGTGGCTTACACATTGACCTGCTAACCCTAAGGAGCAGGTCAAACTCACTAGTTGCCCCCAGGAAAGAGGGATTTGTTTGTTTCTTTTCTCCTGGAAATTTATAGGCTCGGAACCCCCAGGGGCAGTTCTGCCCTATCCTTAGGGTCACTCCGAGTTGGGACTGGCTCAATGGCAGGGCCTTTGATTTGGGTTGGGTTGGGTTTTTTTGACCAGACTCCACCTCCCATACAGATCTCAACTCTATTTGAGCACCTCTCCCAACACAGATCAAGATCGCTCGAGGGGAAACAATAACTAGTGAAAAACCAGCCCACCTGCTGTGGCAGAGACTCCCAGACACAGACACTCATTCTATGTCTGTTACCTGCCGCCACGTGGGCGAGGACCCCTCCATCTCCAATCGAGACAAGAGGCTGTTCTCTCCTGGTCCTCTGCCTTCCTTCTAAGGGCTGCACGCATCTTGCTCACTGCCCCCTTGACCCCCACCTCTTTGAAAGCCCGACACAGTACGTGGTTCAGGGCCCCATTTCCCTGCCACCCTACTGTCTCCTCCCAGTTAGGATTCATGAGGCTCTACATGAGCTTCCAAAGTTTGAAAAAGCCAAGCCCAGGGTTATGTTCCTTTTCTCTTTTGTCTTCTCACTATTCTTGGTCCGATGTGAATTTCTATCCTGAATTCCAAACAAAAATGTTGACTAGCACCCCTTTTCCATGTTTAACTTGCAAAATTTGCAGATGCTCTGTTGCTGGGGCTCCCAAGAGCCTTTGCAGTGCATAAACTGAAGGGTTCATTCATCACTTACATGCTTCTGACTGCACTTGATGACACGGCCAGGTACGCTTTATGATCATCTCCAATCCACACATGAAGAAACTGAGACTTGGAGAAAATGAAGCCATTTGCTCCAGGATGCTCAGCTCAGAATTGTGTGTGTGTGTGTGTGGGTGCTAACAATCTCTGCCTTCCGTCTCCAATATCCATCTTCCTTCCACGATCTAACCTTGGTTCACATCACTCCCCAACTCTGCGAGGTCTCCTGGGATGGTGAAGGGGGTCACTCTTCCTTGGACTTAATTATCAGTCCAAGACACCCAGAAAACATTAACTGTGTATGACAAACAAGAATCTCTTACATCTATAGTGTCAGTGGTTACTGTTGAATTGTGTTCTACTTTAGATTTAAACTGATTTATAATCACACATATCTGGCTCTTGTCTTATGCCAGGAGCCTTGATGGCACCGCGGCTAAGGATTGGGCTGCTGACCATGAAGTCAGCAGTTCAAACCCACCAGTCACTTCATGGACGTGAGATGGGCCATCTGGACCCATCAACAGTCACAGCATCGAGTTGCTGGAGCAGTCAGGGCAGTTCTACTCTGCCCTATAGGGATGCCATTCATTGGAATCGACTCAATGTTAGTGGATTTGGTGTGGGTTCTATTCTCTGCATCAGTTTTAATAATCCTCTATTACACACTTGGGGAGTGGGGTTACATTTAAAATTTTATAAATCAATTTTATTTGGTGTCCAAGTGTTTCGATCCCTACGTGGTGCAAATGGTTTGCACGTAACTGTGAACTCAAAGGTTGGAGGTTCAAACCCCTTCAGCAGTATCAAAAAAGAAGTGCCAGGACTCGGCTTCTGTGACGAACACGACCCAGAAAGCCCTACGGAGCAGTTCTCTTCTCTATCACCCCTGGCTGCCATGAGTTGGGATCTGCAGCTCGCAACAACAACACTCCACTCCCTTTCTACTAGCTGTAAGGGCACATTCATTATCAAGACGGCTCACTTTCCTCATCTTCCCAGGATGTTCTGGTGTTATATTTCATTGTTAAGGAAAGAGCTGTAAACAGAGAAGATGCTGCAAACCTCAGACCCTTGATCAGCCTGAAGAGATGGCCTGATAGCTCTCCTTAACCAAGTGCGATGTGGGGGTTATTTCTCTAGGAGGGGGCAAGCTATGACTGGTGACTCATTTTGTAATGAAACCTATTGAAGACCATCTGGAGTGGGCAATCAGCTCTCCAAGATGCTGTGCTTTCGCAGAACCACAGGGGGTCGACCTAAGCAGGCTGCTGTTTTTAGAAGCAATTTAAAATTTTCTTTATTCAACAGCAAAACAAGTACTAAAACGAGGTGACATTTCCATGAACCCATGAACCCATAAAAAGTTCACTTTTTCAAGAAGGGTTGAGCTAATTGCAAATATCATGAATGGGGCACGTAGTCACTGAAGGAAGAAGTGAACTGGATTCCAGCAGGCATGTTCTTTCATTCCTTGTTCATCATCTCGCCATTCATTTACTGAATTAATTTTTTTTGGGGGGGGCATCACTGCCCTCGATGGGTGTGGGAGGTCAGCCTTGCTCCTGGAGAGCTGCTGCTGGATATGAACCACCAAGTCAGTGGGCCGCAGTCCCGCACTCAACCACTACGCCACCGGGACTCAGCCCCATTTGCTGATCAGGAGTCCTAGGTGCAGCAGATGGTTAAATGTTTGGCTACTACCTGGAAAGACAGCGGTGTCACTCGGATGCACTTCTGAAGACAGGACCAACATCTGCTTGCAGTAGGCTGGGGCTATTGAGAGCCCTAAGAAGTATGGTAAACCATGAGGCAGCCGTGTATCAGAATCAACCTGATGGAAATGATTTTTGCTGTTTTTGGTTTATGAACTTTCAAGCCCCTACCCATCCTTCACATGATCTGTCCATCTCCTGCCACGTACCCACCTCTAGCCAGCTAGCGTACCATGTACATTTCTGCCTCCATGGCTCCACCAAGACATCTCCTCCCATCTGGAATTTTCTTCTGAAGAACTCGACCCTTCTTGGCTTCCTCTTTCTGGTATCTCCTTTATCCTCCTCCTCTCCTGGGTCATCTGCCCATTCTCTACTCTTCTTTCTTGATCCTTTGCTGGGTCCTGTGAACCCTCCACCACAGCTTGTGTTTCTCATGGGGTAATTTGTGGTACTTCTCTCCTTCCATGAGACTATGTGCCTTAGTGGGGAAGGCACTAGTCTTACCCATCTTGCCAATTTAATAGAACAAAGAGTTCTTGCATTTAGGATGTACGTGAGTGGAGGTCTAATGACCATCGGCTCCCTTAATACTAACTCTATCAGTATATACGCATAAATCTATTTCCCCATCATCCTATATAAATAGATTTACCTATGTACATACCTGCATTTAGACCTCTATAAATGCTCTTTGCATCCCAGTTTTTTTCTCTAATTCTTTTTACTTTCCTCTTGTCCCACTATCATGCTCAGCCTTCAATTGGGTCTCCGTAATTTCTTTCTGTTACATTACTCTTGATCAATTCCTATCAGGCCTCTCACCCCCACCTTGTCACAGGTTTTGGATCACTTATTGTTCCAGCCAACTTATCTACATAGACTTGCAGAGTTATTATGTACAAAAAAAAAAGAGGACATAGCAACATGAAGCCACAAAAGAAACCACACTAAGGAGCTCAAACTTCAACTCCATCAATAATCCAAATTTCAATCTTCACTATAGTGGTCCACCCCAATAAAAATACTTTCCAATCACATAGTCAAAGGGCATATACATTTTAAGTTTAAATTGCCTTGGTTGTTAAATATGTAACTTCTCAATCCCTCAGTTAGACTAGAATCCACCCGAGGACAAAAGTGACTGTCTCACTACCAACGCACCTATTCCTACTCTGTCCGGCCAACAGATAAAGATTAATGATGACCTAATTTCAGCGCAAAGCATTGATGAAGTATTTCATTCCCCAGTGCTTGCCAAGATATTGTATAAAAGCCCTACCAAGATCTATCCTCTGAATTCTAAAAGCTTATCATTTAAGCCACAACAGTTGTTATTATTCTTAATTTTCCGAAATAAAATGTCATTGCTTTGGGTGACAGATTGAGAACCAAACTAATCATAAAAAAGGCCATAAAAGCTAATAACTAAAGAAAATAAATGCACTAAAATACATCAATGTAAAATTGTAAATGATCAGAATTCTCAGCTGTTTATTATGATTTATCTTATGGAGTCGAGAAATCTATTAACCTTTTGGCATTGGTAGATGGAATTCACTAATTGAGTTAGAGGAGTTCTACTTTCATTGTCATGCAGATTGATAATATTTACAGCTTAAGCATCACCCTCTTTCAAAATAATGCCAACATTTTGATAAGTTAGTGAAGTGCAGCGGCAAAACACTATTTACTGTTAATCTTCATATGCCGCCGTGACATTACTCATGACAAATCGATGGATGTGGCGCCTAAGCCAATGCCAGCAGCGTTCATACTGCACCCGCCGTGGTCTGGGTGTGCTGACGGATCAGCCTCCTTCCCCTTCCTGGCTCATTGCCACGTACAATAGACTGTTTTGAATGACACTCTATTGTGGATTGTTGAGCCTACCATATTGGTCGGTTCACAAGCCTGGTTTTTTTTGCAGGACTCAATTTCCATGACTCTGATTCATGGAACTGCTCTTCTGACTACATCTCACTGGAGAAGCTGCTCAGTCCACTCACGAGCAGACCTTTGCTGAGGGAACAATTTCTGGTCATTACTGGAGGGCCCATCCCAAATTCTCAGTCTAGGGAACATGTATTCTGACCTTGAGCATAGGGCTAAGGAGAATAGGAAGTCATAAGTTAAATGGGTTACATCTTTCTGTGATTTTTTTGTTCCCTTCAGTGATCACTAAGTTAAGATGCTTTCATATTACCATGATATATGGGATAGACCAGGAGATACAATGGATGGAGACGTCGCACAAACATTTTAACTAACATGTACAATTCCAAAGAGGCTTGGTGTGCAAATGGGTTTGAAGGTGACCCCAGATGTATGGGGTGAATAGTTGGTCTGGGTCAACCCCCAGAGAAACAGTAAATATAATGTTAACAATGGCTACTGTGTTTTGTTTGCTTTGTGCCTATATTCATGGTAAAGGAAAAGCTAAATTTTACGTAGATGTTAGTGAAGGCAAAAATGTTGTACCCCTCCCCCCAACCCTCATCTCTCGTCCAAGTTCACAGACCTCTGAATTCTACCAGAGATCTTTTGGAGGTAAAGAGACCAGGTGAAGAAACCAGTCTATCGACACAGCTCTGGTTACACTCTCTGATGTCTTCTCGCCATCACTGTTCCCTCTGCTGGCCTCATTCTGGTCACATAGACCAGTGAGTTTAGCCCACTGAGTCCCCCTGAGATATCTGCTTGTGCTTTCTCGGGCCTTTCTGACCACTCAGTCTCCAGTAGCCACTGTCCTCCTGTGCCTCGCTATTTCCCTGCAGCCTCCCGGCACCCCTTAAGAGTTTCAAGTGTGACACCATAGTTCTCAGGCATGTGTTCTTGGGTTTACTCGTGTGTGTGTGTGTGTGTGTGTGTGTGTGTGTGTGTGTGTGTGTGAGAGAGAGAGAGAGAGAGAGAGAGAGAGAGAGAGAGAACGAGCGTGCGCTCAGGTCAGAGCTGGGCCCTAGCCACAGCATCTAGAGCAGTGTTTGACAGAGGTGTAGCTGGGTGCCGGTGACTTGATTTTGACTCCTAGCGACAACTCCTAGCAACAACCAGAGTGAGGCCCCCTCCCATCCCCCTCGAGGGTTTTCTCGGTTGGACTCTGTGGAAGCAGGTGGCTAGGTCTTTCTCCCATGGAGCAGCTAGGGCCGTGTGGGCTGCCAACTCATCGGTTAGTAGCCATGCAATGAGCCACGATGCCTTTGGCATAAACAGTGACTGTATAGGTGGCAGGACGCTGTTATTCAGAAACAAACAAAACCCAGCTCACAGCCACCCAGTCCATGCAACCCTCTGTGGCCTTTAGAGGCTGGAATTGACCATGGGAGTAGAAAGTCCACTCTGTCTCTCCAGGAAATGCCAGGGGTTACAAATTGTTGACGAAGGCCCAGTGCTTCACCCCTAAACCACCAGGTGCCACCGAGCAGCTTCTGCTCCCTAGCCACGCTCCGCACAGCAGAATGAAACAGTGCCAAGTCCCGGGCCTTCCTCACCACTGAGCCTACGCTTGAGCCCATTGTAGCAGCCATGGTGTCCCTCCATCTCCTTGAGGGCCTTCCTCTTTTTCTGGCTGCTCCTCTTCAAAGTAAGGGTCCAAGAACTCTTTCCTAAATGAACTCATAAATAGCAAGGACTCCTCAGTCGCCATTCTCTCTTCCCTGGCAACCAATCTCAGGCACCATGGGATCTCAGGAAGTTGACCGTCTGGTGAAGGCTTGGGGGGTCTTCATCTAAGCACCAAGTTGACCTGTATCCTGTCCCGGCCCTTTTACGTTACCTGTAGAACCAGAGGACCAGCGAGGGCCTGAGTTCTTCCGGTGCCCGGTGAACAAGTTGGATACATTTACTCCATGGTCTCAGATGGTCCAAGGCTTATGATCATTAAGCACTAACAGGGCAAGGTTGGACAGATGGGAAGTAAGAGAATGACCCCAAGTGCAGGGGACTTCCAAGCGGAGAGCAAGTCTTGGAAGGGTTTTGGCGTGGAACCAGCCTCTGACAAATGATTGAACGCAGGAGCTTTCAGAGCCATCTTCTCTTAGCCATCTTTAAAAGCATGTCCATCAGCTGCTGTGACAATACCCTGCTACTTAGATGCAACTCAGCCTGGTGGGTAAGAATAGGCTGGTTCCTCAATTGCTAGCTCTGTGGATTTAAGCAAATTTCGCAGCTTTTCTGTTTCTCTATTCCCTTCTCTGTAAAATGGGGCTGATAATAGGAGCTCTAGTCTGTGAAGGTTAGGATAAAATTGAATGAGAAAGTGAATGTAACAATCAAATAAATGAAATGGCTGCATGGTTTTCAAGTGAGACACACTAGACGGTCCCCCAAACCATTTCTTCCAAATTATCATAGGGTTTTTACCGGCTGCAGTCCCCAGTCTGTAGTCTATGTGAGCCAGCACACAATGTGATGATCTTACCTTCTCCTTGACATTTATGTGTGTGTTGAGTTCAGCCATCTTGCCTCTAGTGGAATAAGCCCTATAAAGTAGAGAAAAAGAGAAAAAAAAATTGCTTTGAAGTTTTAAAATTGATTTCTCAATGTGTTATTTTTATGTTCAGTTCCAACATAGTAAACAATTTCATTCAGCCATAATCATAAATTCCATTTTAGGGGATAAAAACACTTTCCATCTAGGCACCTGACTTAGATATACTCTAAAAGCATGTTACAATCACTCTGGAAGACAATGTAAAATCTTTTATTCATACTGTCTTGACATGGAAATGACAAAAAATTGGGTATATAACCAAATTTTATTTTATTACATGAAAGAAAGGTGATCAGATCATCAAAGAAGGGAAATAGGGCCTACTTTAAGCATTGCCATTGCTGTCCCAAGGCTTTTTCTCAGTCCTTGTTATTTTAACAAACATTTATTTAGCATATCTTTTATCAACATAACTACAGTAAGCACTACAGGAAGAGACAAGGGATATGGTCCCAGGTTTAAACAGAAGAATGATATTACATTTGTACAAGATAATTTTCAAACTTGCTTCTCCCTTAACTTATCATGAGCATGTTCCCAGAGATATATGTGTGTGTATATGTATATATATGTATATATATATATATGCTAGTTCTTCAAAAAAAGTGTGGAAAAATGAAATGAAAAGATAATGAAATTTTTCCATGAGATGGTGCTCAACTATCAGAAAAGAGCAGTCTGGGCAGTGGTTCTCAACTTGTGGGTCATGACCCTTTTGGAGGTCCAATGACCCTTTCACAGGGGTTGCCTGATTCATAACAGTAGCAAAATTACAGTTATGAAGGAGCATTAGGAAAGCTGAGAACCACTGATCTGAAAGGCTTGTCTTAAAGCAAGCAGCCATCTCAGTGAGTGTCAACTAAATCCACAAGGAGGACGCACACCACTGTAAATGATAAAATCCAAATGTGAAGAAGGGAACAGTATCAGAGCATACATTCTGAACAGCTGCCTACAAAAGGCTAAAGATGGCAGTGGAAACCCAAAATCTATTTGCAGGGTCCCCACATGGATTAAGCCTCCAGTAAATTCCCTTTGATTGAGAATGGAAGAGCAAATGAAGCGGGAGGAAGAGAGTGGAGTGCATCCTGGCCCACTGAGCCTTGAGGATGATATCCCCACTCAGAACAGTGAATGCACTGAGAGGACCACATGGCCGGCCCCACTATGAAACACGGTGTTCCCCACTGACCCAAGGCTCTACAAGGAAAGCAGTGGAGAAGCAGGTTCAAGATTGTACCCAGTCTGATCCCAAAACACCAAGGCAAAACACTAAGGGTGTGCAGCAGAGCAGCAGGGGGAGCAGAGCATGGAGTTCCTTAAGGGGTGCCAAGGATATACTTTGGGGCCAGGATGTGGCACCACATTGGACTCAACCGGGGGACACCCCTGGAGGTCAACAAATAGACCTTGAGTTATTTACAAGCTTTTATTTTGTTATTATTTTTATTTTTAACTTATGTATATATTTTTTTCTGGACTCTGTTTTTTGTTGCTGTTGTCATTGTTTTACTTTGTGGCTTCATCTTGCAATGTCTTGGGGTTTTTATTTCTTTGACATATTATTATCTCTGCAAGCCTATGTAGATAAGATAGGCCGGATGAACAGTCTGGAGGAAAGATCAATGGAACTGATGGTTCTGGGGGGACATGGGAGATGGGGAGGTGGGGGAAAGGTGGTGGTGTTGACTATCGCAGGAACAAGGGAACAAGAGATCCAAAATCAGTGGCAAGGTAGGTGTGAGAGGTCTGATTGGGATTGATCAAGAGTAATTTAACAGAGAGAAATTACTGAAACCCAATTGAAGGCTGAGCATGACAGTGGGACAAGAGGAAAGTAAAAAGAAATAGAGGAAAGAACTGGGAGGCAAAGGACATTTATAGAGGTATAAATGCAGGCATATACATAGGTAAATATAATTATATATGATGATGGGGAAATAGATCTGTGTGCATGAACTGATAGGGTTAGTACTAAGGTAGTCAAATGGAATTGGGCATCCACTCAAGTGCAAGAACATTTTGTTCTGTTAGATTGGCATTCCATGATGCTCGTCTTCCTGACATGATCACTGAAGACAAATGTGTGCATAAGCAAAAATGGTGAAGAAAACTGATGGTACGTGGCTATCAAAAGATATAGCATCCAAGGTCTTAAAGGCTTGAAAGTAAACAAGTGGCCATCTAGCTCAGAAGCACAAATCCCACATGGTAAGAGCACACCAGCCCGTGAGACCACAAGGTGTCAAAGGGATACAATATCAGGATCAAAGAACTAAAAATTACATCACTGCGTGCCCACCTTCTTGATATGATCATTGAAGACAAAGGTGTGTATAAGCAAATGTGGTGAAGAAAGCTGATGGTGCCCGGCTGTATGAGTCTGGGTAAGACCAGAAACAAATTCATAAACACATATATGTATATAAAGGAGAGTCTCTGTTTCAAGTACTTTGGACATGGTGTCAGGAGAAGTCCGGCTCTGGTAAAGGACATCATGCTTGGGAGAGGATTACTGAAACTGAAGAGGACCCTCAAAGAGATGGGTTTGATCCTAAGAACAACTGTGAGGACAACACAGACCTGGACACAGGGTTCTCATGAGTCAGAAGCGCCTTGATGCCCTCAAATGACACCAGCTGCATTAGTTTGCAAACACGCTCATTTCTTTCCATTGTTCTCTTTTAAATCTAGGGCTTACAAAAAGCGCACATTCAGATCCATTGTCCTTAAATTGTGATTTAGGTGACGATGTATAAGCCAATGGTTTTCCAGTCAGGAATTCACTCCCAATTCTGTTTTGTGACATTGCATGCATTGCAATCTCCACTGTGTAGCAGTGCTGCCACCAGATCCAGTGTCTTCTGTAGATTTTAGGATGTAATCTTAACTTTATTACTGTCCAAATGAATCTCAAACAGACCCATGTTCCATTTTATTTTGTGATATATTAGAAACAGGATTTATTTTCAGAAGTGTCTAAATGCTGGTGGGAAAAAAAGTCCTGTACATTCCCTCCCCATGTTTTCAGCTTTTTGCAGAATGCTCTGCAAATAGTGCTCAATCTCAATTGAATACAGTTCCTATTGAAATAGTAAATATAGTAAATTTCCAGATAGTAAATTTCATATCTCTGGCCTGACATTGAGAGAAAGGAAATAATACTAGCTGCAAAATGACTCTTGAATTGCATTTTCATTTATTCCACCATACCCTCGGCCCATGACAACAACTCGTAAATGACAATAAGGTTATTTTTTGATAAATCATAACTATGTATAGAGATGATCTTTATGAAGCAAAGAGAAATGATCAGGTGTTTGTGTTTACAAGTCATGGACGAAAATACAACCTCTGACTGGTTGTAACATTGCTTGTAATAGAGTCTACAATCATGATGTTAGAAGACATCCAAATGATTGGTTTCCTTCTTCAAACAGAGGTTTCTGGCATTACATAAACATAGGTTGTATACACACCGGTCTGTTGGTATGTGACAGAGTATGTGTGTGAGAGAAAAAGAGGTAAGTGAGAGGTGGGATTCAAAGATCGAGAGCTGACGGGGTAGGTACAGGTCAAACCTATAGAACCTGGAGAGTTGGCTAAGGGTCATTGGGTAGGATGGTTCTGTTACCCAAAATCTTTTTTTTTTTTTGTAATATCTTTTATTAGATTAGAAAAGTGAAGTCTTCTGGAAACATCTCAACTCACCCTTCAGATGTGTGAATTTTTATTAAGAGAATTTTGTTTTGGCATTGGTTGTTGATGCCTAAGATTTGAATGTACAGCATCTGTGGAAGTTGGAGTGTCCCAGTTTACAATGACATCGAGTAGGTCATTACAAGTAGGTCTACTTGAGGGTAGAGGATTGGTGAGATTGGTGAGAGTAGGAGTACTCATTGACTGCGGAGTGAGAGCCCTACACGAGAACAGTGTCGCTCTATTTGTCAGGCAGTCCTTTTTTTCTTTTGTACACGGACTCAAGGAGCACTTTTCTTAGGTGACATTAATTAACTGGAAATATTAATAATGCCACTAATATTAATGACATCATTTTTTGTGAAAGGAAAGGAAATTTTACCCCCAGACCCTCTGGCTGGGAGGGGACAAATGAGGCTACTACACGTTTTCCCAAGGGGAAGCTAGGATGACAATAATGGTAGGGACCTAGTCTCCCATTTCATTCTCATCCCCAACCCCACTTGTGAGGTCGGTCTCTACAAGTTCTATGTTCTAAGTGAATTCCACTGTCTTCCTCATGTGGGAAACTGAGGGTTTGGGAAACAGTCTACAGCTCTAGGTATAGTAATGAGATATAGAGTTTTAATCAAAACAGCTAAGAAATCTGGTGTGTTTTAAAGAATTAAGAACTGAGTGAGTGGACAGTGGAATTGGGTTCACTGACAACAATAAACCTGAGGGAATTCTGCAAGAGGTGGAGTGATCTGTGGTCTGCATCCATCCACATCCTTAGAATGTTCAGACACATGCTTGGGACATACATGACAGCCTCTGTGCTTGACCTTTCCTGAGCTGACTCCTTCTCCCTTATGAAGATGAAACTAGGCTACCCTCAGACTCTTCAGAGATTCCACTGTGGCTCATATATGGCCATCTGGGTCAACTTAATTTAAATTGTAAATGTTTAAGTTAAAAATGTTAAGGAAGGAGGGTCTCCTCAAAAAAACATTTTCCTTCCTTCCTAAATGGCAAGCACAGGGTAATACTGCCTGTGCCTATAATTGTAATCTCAGCTCTTCAAAGTTCCAGATCCCCAAGTCAAACTGAGATGCCATGTATCTTCAGATTTTCTGAAGTTCAGGAGCAACAGACCTTCTAGACTGCTTACATCAGGTTGGCCCTGTCTCCCTCCTAGGTTTGAGTGGTGGTTATCACCTAATATATCTCCGTCTCAGAGCTTTACAATCACACCCCCAGAAAGCACAGGGAGCTCTGACTTCTTCCAAAATGGCTTGATGGTTCTTGGAACAGACCAGTTACTGAAACCTATGTATTCAACTCCATTGTATACAATTAGTCAATAAAAACCAGGTTCTGTAAGGTTGACTTGGACTCATGTGTGACAGAAGAGAGAGTGCTCTACAGAGTTTTTGATGACTGACTTTTAAGAATTAGATTACCAGTTCTTTCTTTGGAGGCACTCCTGGGTCGTCTTAACCATCGAATCCTTTGGTTAGCTGCTGAGTTTTCTTTTTACTGTTCGAGTCACCCACAGAGACCTGACATAAAATTCTCTCATTGCCACTGAGTGGACTCAGACTCTATGGGACAGGGTAGAACGGCCCTGTGGGTTTCTGAGACTAACTCTTGATGGGAGTGGAGAGTGACCTCTTCCTCCCAAGATGCAGGTGGTAGTTTTGAACCACTAACTCTAGGGTTAGCAGCCCAACCCATAATGACTACAGTACCAGTGAAAACACTGAAATACAAGTTCTGAAGCCCATGCAATATTTCAGTAACTTGGGTATAGATTGCTATAAATGTTTCTTCCTTACAATTATAATTGAGTTTTAGTAATAACTTCATAGAGTAACTGGAATGGATCATATACATGTATAAAATAAATATATATTTATATATGCATACACATCTAGAATCTCCTTAGAGAAAAATAAATCTCAAGGAAACTGTTGGTTAAAACTTTATTCATGAACTCACAGATACATCTCTTCCATTCTTCTAGGTAGGAAAAAAAACGACCATTTTATTATGTTATCTATACACTTTTTCAATGTAAAACTACTAAGCCACATATATTGTTACCACCAATCATTACATATGAAAACTTAAACACACAACATGCAGAGATTTTTTTTTATGCAGAGCTCTTACTTAATATTCATTAACAATAGTAAAAAAAAATCTACCGGTGTATACTAAAGATAAACATCCCTTATTAAAAAAAAAAACCACATCTGAATAGAACTTCTGACAAGGATATTTGTGTAAGCATCTCTATTTCATAAACTCAATGAAGTTTAAGGTACACAGCATGGGTAGGGGTTGAAAGTTCACAAACCAAACGCACCTCTCTGGAGTCAAGACCGCCTCAAAGCGGCTTTGTCGGGCGGGGTAGAACTGACCCTGAAGAGTTTCCAAGATTGAAAGTCTTTACAGGAGAAGAAAGCCCCGTTGTTCTCGCTGAGCGCCTGGTGGTTTAAAACTGCTGACCTTGTGGATCGCAGGTAAATGCAGAACTACTACACGACCAAAGATCTTATTGAAAGTCAGAATAAGTAAGAACCCCCAACAAAGTGATTAAAAACAAAAGTTCCTGGTCACCTGTAATTATAAGATGATGGCATTTTCCCACCAAGCTTTGAAGGCCCTTTCTATAACAATCTGATCTACCGGCAAATTCTGAATTAAAAAACATAGATAATTTTCCTCCCTCAAGAGATCATGCGATCAAGAGATCATGGTGATCAAGAGATCAACACCAAAAGTGAAACCTGCTGAAATGTCCAGTCCCATGGCCCGCCCCTCCTGTTTCAACCTGCGGGCGTAATCAAGTTTTACTTTCATTTTTCTGAAAGCCATCAGTGCTCTTAGATTCACTTCTGTTTTCTGGAGTATGACATCACATCATGAGTTGGACTTCAGGAACCAGAGGAAATCTATTGGCACCTTTTTAAAAACTCTGATTTTTAACCATTTTTTCCCAAAGCTATTTATGCAGAGTTTTTTTTTCATGATTTATAATAACATAAAGGTTACGCTGCATATTTAAAGGTTGTTAACAGAACATTTCATACATGAACTTCAGGTAGCGAGATGGGTCATGTGTCTGATGAGCATGATGACAGGGGCTTCTGTGCGGTGTGACTTCCTGGCTGATCACCAGGCTTGGGGGGGGGGGGGGGGGGGGTAAGTTTTGTAAAGGAGCCATTTCTGAACTCTAATGTCGGCAGGTCATTGTGACCCAAAGCCCCATCTGAACTAAAGCCAGTTCCAAACTGGGATGTGCTGAGTGTAAGATAAACACGCTTATTTCCATGTTTACCATAAAAAAAGGAGTGTAAAGTGCTGTAGTCATATACTTTTTATGTTGACGGTATATTGAAATGATGATATCTGATGCTTTGGGTTAAATAAAATATAATATTGATTGATTTCATCTGTTTCTCCTTTATGTGGCTATTAGGGAATTCGTAATTTCTCACGTGACGGGTTGTGGGGGAGGGCGTCACATTTTAAGGATAGAACTGTCCTATGGGGTTCGCTGTGTGTCAGCATCTACTTGGTCATGGTTAAGTTTGAGTTTATTTCTTTGTTTGTTTTGGGGGGGGGCATCACTGCCCTGGTGGTGGGAGTAGGAGGCCCAGCCTTGCTCCTGGAGAGCTGCTGCTGGATTTGAACCTCCAACCCAGTGGGCCGCAGGGCCACGCACAACCATTACACCACCGGGGCTCAGCCCGTTTGAGTTTATTTTTGAGAGTTCCCCAGCCTGGGAACATGGCGAGGGCTTCTCCCATGATTCCAATCACTACACACAAGTAGATTCTAGAAAAAGCCTAGGCAAATAAATGGGAGGATGAGGGATGGGCGGGGCATGGTTTCCTACAAATCAGGTTGCTGAAAAAGGATCCAACATAGAAAGAGTAATAATTAGCACTTCTAGGAGCAAATATAATATGGAGGGCACTCCGCTATGTGCCCAGCTGGAATGCTCACCACTGTATGATGTATAAATTACAGTCATTGAGAGCATTGTGGCCCCAAGAGATGTAGTGATGCCCCTGAGGTGCCGGGTCCTCAGCAGAGCCAGGACTCAAACATACAAACATACTAAGTTGAACCCAGAGCCATTGTGAAAACAGACCCCCAAACTCACAGGAAGGAGCCATGAGGCTCTTTGTATAAAAGCTGTGGAGAGTCCTACTTTCTCTTTTGTTTTTATTTTTTTAAATCATTTTTGGGGGGTCTCGTACATTCATATCACAACCCATCCATCCACCGTGTCAAGCACATTCGTAACATTTGTTGCCATCATCATTCTCAAAACATTTGCTTTCTACCTGAGCCCTTGGTATCAGCTCTTAATTCCGCCCCCCCGCCCTTATGAACCCTTGATAAGTTATAAATTATTATGATTTTGTCATGTCTTACACTGTCTAATGTCTCCCTTCACCCACTTTTCTGCTGTTTGTCCTGCAGCGAGGGGGTTATATGTAGATCCTTGTAATTGGTTCCCCCTTTCTACCCCACCTTTCCTCCACCCTCCCGGTATCCCCACTCTCACCTTGGTCCTGAGGGTTTCATATGTCCTGGATTCCCTGTGTTTCCACTTCCTATCTGTACCAGTGTCCATCCTCTGGTCTAGCTGGGTTTGTACGGCAGAATTAGAATCATGATAGTGGAGAGGAGGAAGCATTTAAGAGCTAGAGGAAACTTGTATGTTTCATCTTTAGGACACAGCACTCCGACTGGCTCATCTCCAATCTGAGGCCCTTCTGTAGGGGGACGTCCAGTTGCCTACAGAGGGGCTTTGAGTCGCCACTTCCCACTCCCCCTCATTCACAATGGTAGGATTTTTGGTTCTTTGATGCCTGATACCTGATCCCTCCAACACCTCATGATCACAAAGGTTGGTATGCTTTTTCTATGTGGATTTTGTTGCTGCTGAGCTAGATGGCTGCCTGTCTATCGTCAAGCCTTTAAGTCCCCAGACACTGTATCTTTTCATAGCCAGGCACCATCAGCTTTCTTCACCACATTTGCTTATGCACATATATGTCTTCAGCAATCATTTCAGGAAAATGGGCACGCAATGATATGATTTCATGTTGTTTGATGCCTGACAACTGATTCCTTTGACACTTCATGTCCACCCAGGCTGTTGTGCTTCTTCCATGTGGGCTTTGTTGCTTCACAGCCAGGTGGCCACTTATTTATTGAGTCCTGCCTTTTCAAGCCAGGTAGACACAGAGCATATGCTTCTCACCCACATGAGACACAAGAACAGCAGGGAGAAAACACACAACGCATGTGCCTGTGACCAAGCAAAGGTCACTTTCAGATGAGAGGCAGAAACTGGAGGGAGGTGGGTTTGTTTGGTGCCGGAGGCCTTCAGGACATCCCAGGGCCTAATGCTCAACTGCACTTCTTTCTAAATGAGCCCACGTCCCTGCCTTTGCTCCAGCCTAGACAGTCTGTGATCACACAGATCCTGAGACATTTGCTAGCGGTGTACTTCACAAAGCAGACTCGGGGCTGGCCCTGCATGCAGGAAGTCACTTATGTGCCAGGAGCCGAGACGCAGCAAACAGCCACTCAGTCAAAACAGTGTCCGACAGTCTCTCAGAAAGCCAATTTTGACTCAGTATGAATTTCTTATGAGACATGTGCGTTTTTATTTAGCTCAGGGCTGACTGTTCCTCCTCATGAAGGTACAGTATCTGATTTAATCCACTTCATGCTCTTATCACTAACAACAGGGTAGGTACGTTTGATAGGGAGCCTGTGAAAGGCTGCATGTCTACATAACCCAAACTGAGCTCACTGCCACTGAGTCCTTTTGGATGCAGGACCGAATGGGTGAGAACTGCTCTCATGAGTGACCAAGGCTGTAACTCTTTATAGGAGTAGAAAACCCCAGTTTTCTCCGGCAGAACAGCTGGTAGCTTCAATCTGCTGACCTTTTGATTGGCAGTCCAATGCTTAACACTGTGCCATGACACCTCTGTCTCATGGGGCAGCACTCATCTTTAAGAGGCATCTCAGACTCTCGGGCTGTAGCATGAGGAGTGTGGTCTCAGAGCTGGCCAAGACAAGGTCGGGGTAACTGACTTTTATGGTTCCCACTAAGCTCTCAGGGATTTCAACTCTGAGAGTCTTGTGTTTTGATGGGAACACTTACTACCCAGGGCAGAAGTAGCTTAAACATTCACTTTATAAAGAAGAGAGTTGTGTGTGGGGGGGGTGGGGGTGGGGGGTGGGGGAGGATGGTATGGGTGCTAGGCGCTCTTCTGGGCTATTGCTCTGTACAGATCACCTTTAAATTGGTTAACAGAAGCTGACCCCGACCCTAGAAGCCAGTCACATGTCCTACAATCCAGCCCCAGAGGGAAATAATGCAATTCTATGAAATTGGGACTCTGTCTGGATTTAATGTTATTTAGGGCTTCAGTTGCTGATCCTCCTGCCTTCCATTTTGTTTGCTTCCTCTTCTTCCTGCATTTCTCGGTGATTCTTTCTCCAGCCTTGTAATGAGGGAGGTATCATACATTCCCAGAACGTGAGCACTTTCTGCAGTCCAGACACTTTCTACATTTTCTTGACCCTCCTCCAGCAGTTCCTTAAAGGAAAGTCACTTTAATGATTAGAAATGAGGCCATATAAACAATGAATTGAGAATGCTGAAGGAAACATGAGTTTCCTATCAAGATACCTACTTTTTTTTTCTTTTGTTTAAATTTGGAGGGGGTTGGGGGGGGGCGGATCTCAAAGCTACTATTTTATTCAAACACTTCCATGTCCTCAGTCCTCTGTTAGAACACCGTTATGAAAAAGCTTCTGAAGGACAAGTGTCAGAAGAAGACAGGAAGGAAGAAAAAAAAAAGTCCACATTTAAAAGTGTTGCCTCCAACTCTTTTGAAAAGCAGGGCTAGCTTTTGGTTCCCAGATGTATCTGGTCTACACGGAGTTCTATGTAGGGGGAATGAAAATTGAACGTTTTATTTAAACAGGTCATTAACTGTCAATGTGTATTTGAAAAGGGCTGCTTCCAGGAGCAGATAAAAACTTCCAATCACTTAGGATATCACGTGAGCAGATCCAGGGCGAGATGTGCAGATGTCTTGGCCCTTTCTGGGGGAGCCTCTTCCCTCAACAGCCCTGAGCAGAGCCAGGGGGCAGCGCGGCCGTCTGTATTGTGTGCGGATGCGCACGCTGCCCGGGCGGGCGGCGCTTGCTTGGACTGCCGAGCACACTGCAGGGCAGGGCCCCGGCGTCGCATTTTCCATTTTTATCCTGGCAAATGCTTATGAATGAAGATTAACCATTTTTGCATAAAGCGCCAAACCGCCCGCCCCACAGCGGCGGAATGCAAATAGGAGCAAAAGAGCAAAGGACAGCGGAAAACAAACGCAGCGAGCTCAGCTCCGGGGGCGGGGGGGGGGGGGGGGGGGACACCCAGGTCCGGGTTATTAGCATGCACCCCTGGCAGGGCTCTGCTATTTAATTTGAAATTATTTCATTGCGTGGGTCTCTGAAGGCTGGAGCATATATATAAATGCCTTTTCTTCTTCTTCTTCTTCTTCTTCAAGTGACCGGTCGGCGGCTGGGCTCGGCTAGGCTCAGCTCGGCTCTGCTTTTGATATGCGTGGCTTTCGAGCAAACACGTGTTTCCATAGAGATGTGGGTGACCCCCGCCCGGGCGCGCGCCCACTCAGATCAGCAATTCAATTAGGCTCGCTTCTTCTGAGAGGCGATGATGTCAGCTTGGCCCCAGCCCGCCCCGGAGAGGTGAAGCGGCTGCGCTGGGAGAAGCGGCACAGAGGCTCGGGGCTGCATGTCACCCCCTCCACGCAGACCCCACCAGCTGCCTCTAGCCCCGACATCCAGCAGACCTCCTCGCCCCACCCCACGGGGCTTGCACAAACACTGAAGCACCTTGCTCCCGCACACCGCTCCCCCCCACCCCCCACCCCGAGCACCAAGCAGCTCGGCACGAACCCCTACACGTTCCAAGAGAAATCACATGCATTTCCAGCACTTCTTTTTAGGGACCCTAGCACTGGGCTGCTAACCCCCAGGACAGCAGTTCGAAACCACCTTTCTACTCCCAACGAGACACGGTCTCGGTCGCTGGCCACTGTCCCGTAGAGTCCCTGACCGTGGGAATGGGCTCGCTGGCAGTGCGTCTGGTGTGGGGCTTGGTTCTTAATCTTTCCTGAAACACCCCTGTCTCTTTGAGCAGCTACAGGGGACTCCCGCATAAAGGGCAGTGCTGCCGCTGCTGCTCTGACGGAGGACACTGACTCTCCACCGACCATGACATGCCGTGAGTCACCTCGCTGCATCCTCCCATTTCCCACCTTGGCTGCTCTTTCCGTGGCACCGAAGAGGAAACCGTGGGACCCAGGGGTGAGCTGCCCCTCCAGTGGACGTGGCTCCGGGCCACACAAGCTGAGATTTGAACTCCGCCCACCTGACCCTGGAGCTCTTGTTCCTTAGAACAAGTGATGGGGCAGAGAGCACTGCTACACTGCAACACTGCGGGCTCCGGCAGGGGTGGCAGTCAGAGTGTGGCCGTCCAAGAGAGCAGAACAGGATTCCCCAGAGAGAAGGCACAGCCAAGACGTAGAGGCGGGCTTCCACTCAGCCTGGTGGGGCAAGAAGGCCTGGGACTGAACAGATAAGGGGACATGCCGGGCGGGCCGTACACTTGATAAGCTTTCTAATATGTCTCTGCAGGACTACACTGCCCACAGTCAGCCCCCCTGAAGAACTGGCTTGGGGCTCAGCTACCTAAGTAGGCAAAAGTTAAGGAAAGGCACGCACTATGCCTGGCGAACAAAAGGTAGCCCTCTGTGGGCATCGGGCTCATTCCCCATGGAACAAAGTCTATTGTGTTGGTCAGAATCTCTGTGGCACCAAACTCACACTATCCTGAGCTTGCCAAATCACCACATTCCTCACACACGCTTAGTGGTCTTCCTTAAGTAGTGGGAAAGTCAGGTTCTTCCTGTTTGCTTGAAAAGCCACTCACTGGTTGAGTAAAAGCAGCAGAGGAAGATCTGCTCCCTTAAAAGTACTGGCTGAAAGGCACTCCGTTGTGTTCGTACTTGAGGTTAAAGATGCCAAGAGGGAATGAAGATGGCCAGGACAATTGACAAGGAGCAGAAGGGCACCTCCCTTTCCTGCTCTCCCTTTTTACTGTCCTACACAGTCTCCCTGGACTCACCTGTGAAGGTTTCCTGGTTGTCTCCACACTGGTCTCAGGGGCTGGTCTCTCCACACTGGTCTCAGGGGCTGGTCACAAGCTCCTGGCTTTCTCAATGGAGAGATAACCCTTGTCCTCCAGCTGGTTCCCTTTAGCTACCTGAGTTTCTGTGACCAGTAAGTCACCTCAATAGTGACGTAGGTGGAGTCAGAAACCGGGGTAGGTGGCAGGATCCTGGGTGTGGCTAAGTAATCAGCCCTGGGCTGGTGGCTCCAGCCACCCGGAGCTTAGGGGCCTGGCCTTCTAGAGGCTGCTGGTTCTCTAGTGGTGCCACTACCCCCTGCTTTTGCCTTTAGGCCACTGTTAGCGAATGCCCGCTTCTTCATTATTGTTATCCCTGGGGAAGGCAGAGCTCTAAGGCTGGACTTGTAACCTTTACACAGACTGCTCCAGAGACTAGGAGACAGTATAGGCTGGGGCAGGAGTCATCATTCCAAAGGTCAGTTTCTGGGTATGGCCATTCTCTCCGGGTTTCTAATCTGCCCAGTGACACCATCTAAGCAGATCAATCAATTAGCAAGCATTTTTAGCACGCAGCCTCCGGCACTCTCTCTCCCTTCTGCCTTCTGAAACTTGTTCCTGCTTCAGTATCTAACTAGAAGCATCTGTTAGCTAATTTTGCACTCTATGAATAATGTACCATTCCGCTTCAGGGGCTATACATTTTATTAAGGGCCAGGCCTTCATGGAATGGAATGAAGTTGTCACAGTGAACTTTCAGTCCTCAACAGTAAGGAATGGATGTGGACCAGCAAGGGGGGGGGGGGCGGGGTATGTGTGGTGAGGGGGGCAGAGGGGAGAAGGCTTTCTTACCTATCAAGCAATAGCCCACTCCACCCCCTGGTGGAGTTAATCCTATGTTTGTTGATTTGATGAAAACACAAACAACAACAACAAAGACATGTTCTTTGTGCTCTTAGAATTTGTTTCAGTATGCAATGTCTTTGGGGTCCAACCATCAAAGCCCATGATGCTAAGCAGTCCCAGGCAAAGTCAGCTCCCCCTATAACTTCCCCAGGGCATTCAAGGTGCTTCGAAAACCTACAGGGCCTCTCAACAAGCCCTGAAAGAGCCACGAAGCAGAAACAGCACTCGCTTTCTGCTGTTCAGAGTCTTCCTTCTTTGGGGGAAGAGATAAGAAGAAATCACAATTGACCATGTTGAAATTCCAGTTGAGTTTCCCACTAGTTTAGGAATATGGGCAAGGTATTCCACTTGTCTACGCCTCCACTTTTTCATCAGTAGAATGAGGACCATGTCAGTAACTTCCTCACAGGGTGACAACGAGGCTCAAAGAAGTTCACAGGTGTATAAAGTACAGTGCCTGGAACATAGCAAGTGCCCTACAATGAATACAAACATGCACCTACTTGTTAGATTCCCCACAGCCCTTTACAGGCAGACAGCGTGACGGCTCAGCCTCTAGTAAAGGATGCAACAGACGCTCAAAACAAATTATAGGTCAAGGCTCCTCAACAGGTCTGGGTGACAAAGATGAGATTGCCTCTCCCATAAAGAAACCCCAGCCCCAGCAACCCAGCTGAGCGCCACCATGAGTAAGGATGTCTCACCAATGGTGGGGTTTGAGTAGCTCTGCTCAAGGGGCTTTAAACTCCACAGGGTCTTTCATTTTTTAAAGTTCTTCAAGACTTCTGCAACAGCACAAGTAAATCTAAGACTAGACCCATCACTATGCACAGCACCTGCCTTGTGGCTACCAGATGTCAAAAATGCGAAGAACAGGACCAAAGTGATAGTTAATGGCCACTGTCTTTAGAGGACAATAAGTACTTAGCAGAAAGAACAGGGTTCAAACTAAGTCTTAGAGATAATTAGGGATGATCTACAAATTACTGAAGCTCCTTTCCCATATTGACTCCAGATAATTGTGCCAAAATGAATAAAAGAGGCAACTAATATGATTTTAATGCTCTTGAACTTACTCTAATGCAATCACAGATAATAAAAACTTGTTTTGACCATTTTTATGATATGTTCAACATTCTAGAGATCATATTTACTATCCTGGTAAATTTTCTTTCAATTCCTAACTGTAATAAAAATTAGAAATTACCTTAAGTAGGAGAAAGTTATTAAAGACATTTAAAGTACTTCAAATACACAAGCTGGTAATAGAGTTAAGGTAATAGAGTTAATGAAATATCATAAGAGTCACTTTCCTTTCAAAAACCTTGGATCTGACAAATTCCACCGCCACTTTCCATTCTCCAAAGTACTTAGTATGAGATCTTTGACACTGTATGTGCTTGCGAAAGGTGTAGGGAAAGAAGACTAAGTGCCTTCTCAGTTTATTTCACCCTTCTTGACTGCATTGAGTTTTTAATAACTTACTCTCCAGTTTTTAACACTTCACCAAATGATTGCTTGAAATACCACCACCCTTAAAACTGGCATGGTCAAATGCTGTCCTTGCCACATCACTCACGAGAGAGACACACACACACACACACGTCCCTGTCCTCTCCTTCTTTCACATATTGGTAACACTACTGTGTTTTCCAGCCACCAGCAGAGACAAAGTCTAATCAGAAGCGCCAAAACCTTCCCCATCCTTCCATGTTGGATCCCAAGGATCCCACTCCTTTAACCAGGTAACTTACCCACATCCCCTACTTGCTCACTTCTCTCAGTGCAGAGCAGTGTACTCAGGTTACCAGGTTTACTAGATAGCCCATTCCTTCCTATTCATAAAGCCTGTACTGCTCTCCAAAATGATGTCCCTTTTATAGAGTGCGAGAAAACAAAAAAATGTTTCTTTCCACTCAACACATTAAACCACTAATGCCACCATATTAAACCCAAGTAACACCACCCAGAGATAAAGATTTCTTAATACGGTTGGCTTGAAGAGAAAGGTTGGCAGTTCACACCCACCCAACGTCTCCACGAGATAAAAACCCTGAAGATCTACCCCCTGTAATGATTCCAACACAGAAAATTCCTGGGGGCATTTTCCATACCTCGCCACTAATGAGTTGAAATCAACTCATCATGTCTAATAGCAACAGCCTGGAGGCAAACGGGTTCGGGGTCTTGGTAAAGGCTCTCAGGACTTTCTCTATCTACCCCTTGAGTTTAAAGTCCAGCCCCCAAGGCCTAGAGCAGACCCCATACATGCTCTACTTTGTACTGAGATCCAGGCGATTCTGTGCCCTGAAGCTCGACACACACAGTATCAAATGCTTATGATGGTCGATAAACCCCTGCAATATGTAGTATAATCTCTTCCAAATCATTTTTCTCAAGATTGAATAAGTCAAAACTATTTTTTGTACAGCAGCTCAAGTATTGGACAGGCTTCTCACGAAAATATAATACCATACTATTACTTCCTTTTGGAAGACCTTTCTGTTCGTCATCCAATCTACTGCCAAGCAATTTTGAGGTGTAAATGCATTAAGCTTTGATCTCCTGTTTGAGAGCATAGATCTATCTCACAGCCTGGATTTCATTTATACTCATTCTTGGCAGACTTATTGGGACAAGGAATAAAGGCTGTCTGCATTTTTTTCACTAGTGTTAAACATGTCACTGCTTATCTATGAACATGTCCTTTGAGTGTGCTTGCCACGCCATGGAAACTGTCTGTGGAAGGATATGTGTGTGTGGTGTTGAGGGGAAATGAGACCAAAATACCTGCTACCAAGGTGTGTATGAAGGGGCTACGAAAAGCCCATGGAAAAGTCCCTTTAACTTCTATTTTCATTTTTCCCACAAACTTTTTGGAGCCCCCTCATATATTGTGGGGCATCAGAGTCAAGCTAAGATAAAGAAGCCAGTATCTGAAGCTTTATAAAAGATCCTGAAATGACTGTTCCCACAATGCATCGGTGGCTTTGGCATCGGCAAGTGTCACCCGAGAGTCTGTGACAAGGTGCTCTTTGCACTACTTTGTGGCAGCATCAGCTGGATAAGAGGAAAGGCAGAAATAAGTGAGCCCCGTACAAGGCAGAAAGAAGAACGATCTGCTTTTAAAAATCAATCAATCAGTCAATCAATCATTCAGTCAAGTCTTAAGGATGGGGAATATGCTTAACTAATTAGTCTGATTTTCAGGTTTGGCTCCGACAGGACATAAGAGTCACAGGCAGTAGTATGCGACTAGATGACATCAGACGTATACAGAGTGGTTTCCATTATACTCCAGCTCTGACTGTTCTGCAGCCAGAGGGAGTAACATCCTGGTTTCATTTTCCTTTCTGGTAAGGACACAGCCATAATTCCTTCTCATTCTCATCTCAGGCCCCACCTGGCTCCTACCCCCCTGCCATGTTCAGTTACACAGTCTGAATCTAGAACCTAGGGGTTTTCTGTTCTCTGTGAAACGCTGAGATGAGAACTGGATCTGTTTTGTGCTGTGGTGTGTGTGTGTGTCTGTGTGTGTGTGTGTCTGTGTGTGTCTGTGTTTAAAGTCTGTTTAAAGAGCTCCAAACCACCAACTAACAGTTGCCCTGTCATGTTTCACTGAGCTGTGAGAAAGCAATATCAGAAATGACACTTAAGGTTTTGTTTGCTTTTGTCTCTCTCTTTTGACACAGTGGAAGATGATCAACACCTTGTTTACGAAGCCCAGTTGTGAAAAAGAGAGCCAGATGTTGAAACTCCACTCTGGTCTGTTTTAGGAAATGGTTACTTTGAAAACAGGAGGGCATATTCAAGAGAGAATGTCTTTGAAAATGAATTTGCTTTCTTTTCTGTGTCGGAATGGCTACCAGCTGAACCTTACTTGCTTTCATTTGTAGCTTTCCAACCATTCGCAGCTAGACAAATGGAGACCACGCTAAAAGGCACACAGAGATGCTGGGGGAAGATGGAGGAAAGTCTACAAAGAGTAAAGAGCATCACAGTGAGTCCAGTAATTAAAAGGCCCCGAGGTCATGCTCCAAGATTGGGGGAGGGGGCTATATACATTTAGTCATGGCCAAGCATTCTCTTTCTTAAAACCCCTGGATAATCCTCCTTATGCTTTACTGAGACTTCCCACATCAGGGCTCATTCCTCCACCCAGCAATTGCTGAACAAACAAACACGCTATGAGCACGTGCTCAGAAGGCAGCCACCTCCACCCCAGCCAACATGCTGCTAAGTTTCCATTGTCATTTGACCGAGCCCTCACCAGGGCTCAGGGACTTGCAGCTCAGGTACTGCGATCCCCATTGGACCCATGAGGGGACCCAAGACTGGCAGAAGTCAAGGACAATCTCCTAGAGCCAGTGGCGGGCAAGGCTGAGACTCATTTGATCCACAAGTCTGTGTGCCTGACACTAGTCTGGTGTCATTGTTTTGACTCAAAGCAAACCCAAATGTGAAAACAAACAAACAAAAAAACCTGTTCAGTGGGCTCATTTGAATCAATCTACCATGGTGCTCACAAGAAGCAGAGCCACACGTGGGAAGCTCGCTTGGTGATAACACCACACGTGGGAAGCTCGCTTGGTGATAACACCAAAAGCCACAGGGAGAAGGGAAAGGTCTCCTGGGAGGACGATCACTGTCTTTCTGAACAGGAACAAACCATGGTGGAATACCATGGCCCATATTGTATCATCACCCCGTCTTTCCGTTGACGTCTGTAGTTCCCCAATCTTTCTTCTGGCTACAGCAGAAGCCTTCCGATGGCAGGAGAGGTTGTCCTACATGGTACTGTGTCTCTCCTCACAGACTCTGTTTCCAAGAAGCTGAAGGGCTATTTAATGGGGATGTCAAGGCGGGGATTCACTCATTCAGGACGACTGGGGGAGTGGGAGAGGCGCTGGGTCCTTTGTAACCCCAGGGTTCCCCCCACCCCACGGTAGACAGTATGATGACCAGAGTCTAGCCTCAGTCTCCAGCCCTTGTTTTCCTGGAGGCATCCTAAGTGGTTTCCTGCTGTCTTAGTTGTATGCAGATGCCGTGAAAGTTTGAAAAGTGAAACTGAGTTAGGTCCAGGTGTCACTAAAGGACAGCGGTTCTCAACCTGTGGGGCTCAACCCCTTTGGGAGTCAAATGGCCCTTTCCCTGGAGTCCCCTGATTCATAACAGTAGTAAAATGACGGTGATGAAGTAGCAGACAAAAATCATTTTATGGCTGGGCGTGGGGGGTCACCACCACATGAGGAACTGCAGGGAAAGGGCGTTAGGAAGGTTGGGAACCACTGCTCTAAGGGCTACTCCCAATTACTTGCCTTGGGCCTTTTCTGTGCCTAGGCGTCTGCTAGGGTTAGAAGCATACCTGTCATGGAAGGCGACTGCCCTAGGCAGGGTCAGAAACACGTCAAAACATGGGGCCTTGTCAGAAACCAATTTGTGGTTTACTACTTGAAACAAACTTTAAAGAAACACTCACCAGGTGGGCACTCACCCGTGCCTTCTGACTCCCTGGGACGTTCACGGTTCACTGGGTGCGGAACTCAGCCCAGCTCCCGTGAAAAGCATCGCGCCAGGTTTCAACTTCTCAGTACTGCAAGCTGCTCCTATAGCTCCGGCGCTCCACCATTTCCTGCTTCCCTCGACCCCTACTTCCCGGAGCTAAGTCTAGTAATTGTCTGCCTGTTGAAACCCTGGGTTACCAGGAGCTCAGAAGCCACCCTCCTTCTTGAACTATGAATGACTTCCTTTCCAAAGTCCCCATTAATGGGCCACCCAGCTTGTGCTCCAGCAGATCCTGTGATTCTGTAATGAGGGAAAGATTCACTACTTCCTGAGGCAGTTTCTCCTATGCAAGACTCACTGTGTGTTTGAAGCTAACAGGGAGTCAATTCTACCTCTTTTCCTTCCTGTGCACGGCTCTTAGTTCTATTTCCAGATATTCCATCATCTGACCATTCATCTGAAATAATCAGATTCCTCCTAACTATCCTTTTTTGAAGTCTAGCATACAATCATTTGTAAAATCAAAGGGTACCAGAACTGGAAAGAACTTTAGGGATTCCTAACTTATTTTGTAGATAGACATTTTTTTCAGACCATCAGAACTTCATTTTTTAGCATGTTAAAACAAATGTCGCACCCTGCTATATATTTTTGATAGTGCAACAAAGTGGACGGGAAGACTCCATCCCGTTCCATCCCAGAGCAGTCACACTGAGCTTCATGCAGTTGGGTGGCTTCTCATTCACAGTGACCCTGAGAACAGAGATGGAATGACTCAGTGGAGTTTACAAGGCTGGACCCCTATGGAAGCAGACGGCCACATTTTACCTGACAAATTTTTGGGGTGGATTCAAACCACTGGCCTTTTGGTTAGACAAGTGCTTGTCAATTTAAACCAGATCCAATCATTCGTCAAAGATTATTTCAACCAGCAAGACTTTTTAATACCACTAAGTCTTAGTTCTTCTATCTTATAGTTATTTATTTTATTATTTTTGGAAATGAAGTATGAGTTTGCATTTAGCTCAGATGTTGATCATTTGGCAAAATTTTTCAGTCTACTGGGATTCTTTGGGATAACAAATCTACTGACTTTCTATTTTAGGAGGCTACTGGGGCTATGGTAACTCAGAGATAGAAAGACATCATTTGTGGCACTTACGCCATGTAATAGACAACTGTCCTTGAACCTCAGCTCTGCCTCTCAAGAAATGTGTGACCTTGAGAAAGTTACTGAACTCTGTGCCCCAGTTTAGTCATCCATAAAGTGGGAGCAGAAGAGGATCAACCACATGGATTTTTGGTGATGATTACATACACTTAGACAAGGATGAGAGAGAGAGAGCAGTCCCTGGAGAAGGACATCACATTTGGGAAAATAGAGGGGTATTGAAATAAAGGAAGCCTTTTGATGAGACAGTCTGACACAGTGGCTACAACCATGGGCTCAAATATCACAATCGCCATGACGACACAGGCTCAGACAGCGTTTCCTTTTATCTCATGCAGGATCACCATGAGTCTCAATCTACTCAATGGCACTTAAGATCAACCACCACAAGAACACTAATATCAACAGACAGTGTGTGACACAAAAAGGTTCCATAAATCGCAGGTATAGTTGCCATTTTCATCCAAGCCATCATCATTCAAGACACTGATACGGAGCCATCTAGAGCAGAGTGGGCGTGTACAGATCCTCCCGAGTCCACGGGGGCCTCCTTGTCTGCACTCTCTGGACTGGTCTGTTGCACAGCCCACTGTGAAATCCTGGGAGGGGCATGAACTGCCCTGAGGCGACTCATCTAGGCCATGTCCACCACCTTGCTCCACTGGGCTTTTCAGTTACTTCGCTGAAAAGGAAAAGAGCTCACAAAACCTAGTTCCCTTCTGCTGGTACCTCTGATGATACCTCCCTTCAGGAGTGTGGGAGATGTTTCAGGATAAATTCCAGAAGTTTGCCTTTGCCACTTTCCAGGCTTCCTAAATTCTCTGAAGCACCCCCTCCACCCCCCCACCCCACCCCCAGGAGTGTTCTTCAGAACCACAGATGCAGCTTGGTCAAGGAGACACCCATACACAAGGGCCTCAATTCCCTGACACTCACTTTTTGTTTTACCCTTAAAGCAGCAAAAGCAACCACAACCACCACCACCACCACAACAACACACACATACACACACACACACACACACACACACACACACACACACACAAAACCCAACCCAGTCAAATCCATTGCTGTGGAGTCAACACCAAATGGGTGAGACGCCGTCCTTGGTCAAAAGGCAAAGGTAAGAAGACATGACTGGTTCTGAGTTTTTCCTCGCCAGAGACTCCATCCCTTCCTTGTGCGGTGACACAGAACTCTGACCAAAAGAAACAGGGTGATGGAAATAGTGTGTCAGTCTGGATCGAAATGACAGTGACACCGTTAGAAGACGGAGCACGGGCACCATTCACGGGACATCACGACATCCAAGGTTTGTGTATCTGGCTTATTTTGTCACCTTCATTTCCCCCCAAGATGGTCCCTTGCCAGCTTTTTCCATCTCTTGTTGTTTTCTGGAATGTTTTACATACTTGAACTCACTCACTCACTCGCTGGGCTTCCTGACGTTAGTCTAATGGGATCATCTTCCCCTTTGGTATTTGTTCTTGGCTATTTGCTTCTACCTGCATTCCTCTTACATGGCCTTTTATCTTTGAGCTAATTCAAGCATGCCCTTTGCAACCATCCATCTCCTCTTTCTTTTTTCTCTAGACCTTTCAAACCTTACATTCTTCTCATCCAAAGAACTGGAGGACATTGGACTTGGAGTGTGTGTGTGTGTGTGTGTGTGTGTGTGTGTGAATGTGTGCTGTATCATTTGATGATTTGAGGAATTACTCTTGATTCTGTCATCAGACTTCTGTGTCTGTGCATCTATTCAGTCACTTAGTCATTCTTTCCTTCAGCATATTTATTTATTGGGTACTAGCTATGTGGCAGTGTCGGAGGAGCTGTGGATATACAGAAACAGACTAGATGAAGCCCTGCTCTCCTGGAGCTCAGCAATTCACAATAAACAGAGATGAACACTAAGGTTTTTATAGTCCAGTATGACATTAGATTATTGGCAGAAGTCTGAAGAGCACTGGGAGCACAGAGCAAGGACCCCAATCTGAATGCAAGGGTCTGGTGCCTTTTGTCTTCTCAGTCTGGGACTATGGTATCATAGATATTTTTCTGATACATTTGAAGTTTTCCTTCTTAAACCTGCAGCCCATGTCTGGTCGTGTTTATCATCCTTGGTGGTCACAAAAGCTAAAATGGCATGATCCAACCTTCCAGATGCTTGAAACACTGCCAGCATCTAGTAGATGTTTAGGGAGGGCATAGATAAAGGTTCTCCACTCCTGTGTCACCAACCAATCCCTTCTTGGTTAAAATTAGACCCCCAATCGCAACCCCCTTCATTTCCTTTACCTTCTCAGAGATGAAAATGCACGAGGAAGAGGCTTCATCAGAGATTACCAGTATCTGTGGCTCTCAAATGCCTTAATCTGGCTTTAGCTGTATTCCAAGTGTGGACCATGATGGTGCAGGGGTTTAGGGATTAGCTGTTAACCAAAGAAGGTTGGCAGCTCAGGACCCCCCACCCCCACCCCAGGAGAAAAATGTGGCAGTCTGCTCCATAAAGATTTACAGCCTTGGAAATTCTGTGGGGCAAGTCAGCTCGGTCCTAGAGGGTCATTATGAATTCCCAATTGACTCAATAACAATAGGCTTCTAGCCCATGTGTGGGGATGCAAGTGATTTGCAATCAGTTTCCACTTTAGAGATAGGAAGTTCAAATCCACTAGTGCAGGGTTCTCAACCTTTCTAATGCCATGACCCTTTAATAGAGTTGCTCGTGTTGTGGTGACCCCCAACCATAAAATTATTTGTGTTGCTACTTCATAGCTGTAATTTTGCTACCGTTATGAATCAGGTGACCCATGTGAAAGGGTCGTTCGACCCATAGGTTGAGAATCAATGCACTGTGGGAGAAAGGACTGGTGAACCACTTTTAATGACTAGAGCCAAAATCGCCCCTAAGCAGCAGTCTTACTCCATAATATGCAAGGCCACCATAAGTCAGAATCACTCAGTAGCCAGGGGAGTAGGCAGAATACCTCGTTTGCAGAATAACAAAAAGAATTCATGTTTACTCATGGGACATGCCATTTGGACATTCCTCTCTTGGTTTCTTTAATGTAATTAGACACTTTTACCAAGCGATTTCAGCAATTATATTCTAATAAGAAGGTTACCTCAAAACAAACTGCCATGCTTATTCTCCACAGAAAATACAGATATCCATTTATTTTCTTGAGAAGTACAGGTTGGCTTCTGATCGTTTTCATCAACTCAGGCTGGAGCACAGAGTACCTCTCGGCTGAGCAACCCCATTCGTGGGTGCTCTGCTCTCGAGGGGCTGCAACGGACTGTGCTTCATCCACCTGGCCTCGCTGACCTGGAAAGGGCCCTCAGATCGCTCAATAGGCACCGCTGCCTGTAAGTCAAAGAGTCAGTAGGAGCCCTGGTGACCCACGAGAGTAAGTGCTTTCCAGCTAATAGAACGGTCTGCAGTGGGAGAAAGAGCTGCCAGTCTGTGTTTGGAATGATTGACAGCCTTGGAAGCACTGGGGGCCATCAACTCTGCCCTATAGATGGCTGTGAATCAGAATCAACTTGATGGCCGTGGACTCTGTTTGGGGGATGTAGAGTGCGAAGAAACACACATTACACTGTACTGCCCATCAGCCTATCAAACGAACCAACCCCACTGCCTTCAAGTGGGTTCCTACTCAGAGAGGAATAGAACTGCCTTCAAGCCTGCATCATTAGAGAAGCACCCCGCCCATCGTGGACCAGCCCTGCCACCTTAGGGCAGCAGTCAGGCTCAGAATCGCTGCTTCTGTGGGGCTCCTTTCATTCCACTGCTCCTGCTCTTGCTCAGCACTCTCAGTGGCTTCCCATTCAGAGCGGGCCTGCCAGGTGGAGGAGGATGGTCCTTGTGGGACTCCAAGGTTGTAAATCCTTAAACGAATAGACAGTCTCAACTTTCTTTCTCCTTTCGAGCAGCCGGTGGGTTTGAACTGCTGACCTTGCAGGCCTACACCTTCATGGGTTAGAACTCTGTGTATAGAAAACAAAGATGCTCACATCTGCACCGAGAGGCTTGAGGACAGATGGAGAAAAGAGCAGCGCTGTCAGAAATTTCATTACACGTGTACCTATCATCAAAGCTCTGGGAAGCAGCAGTCAGGGAGGCCTTTGAGAGCGTTAAGGAGCAGACTCGGCCACTTTGAGGACACTAAGGTACTTCTGCCCGAGACAAGCTATTTTCAGTCACCTCCCATGCTTGTGAAGGTTGGCTGATCCATACAGACAGCCACGGAATAACAGACAACATAGCACCCCACAAGTACAACAGTGCCAGAAGAAGGCACCAATCTGTCTCCGAAGGAGGGCAGCTCGAACATTCCTGAGGGGCCAGGATGAAAGACTCTGTCTCAAGTACTTTGGACAAGTTATCAGAAGAGCTCAGTCCCTGGCAAGGGACATTGTGCTTGGTGACGGGAAGGGCTATACTTAATGGTTTTACTTCATGGGCTGGATTCACATTGCCTCGGCAAAAATGGACTCAAACACAGCAATGATGACATGGTGATGCCAGACCGGGCAGGAAATGTTTTGCTCTGTTGCACATTGCATCACTGTACAACATACAGTCATACATACACTGAAGGCATAACATACAGCCAAAAAATATCTTTAGATGCTTCCTATGGTGGCAAGAAGTAGCTCCGGCAGACGTGGCGAGATTCTGATTCTGATGGCATGTATATGGTGGCCACCCCCTCCCAAGTGTGAGACTCTCAAATGCAATCTTGGGGCCTGACATGGCTTCTCCACGCATGGAGTTAACCTACCAGACAGCTAGTGCGGGCTGCTGTCGCTAGTACATTTGATGGTCACACTTCTGCTGGTGTGTTAGTGATTTGCTGTTCCCCCTTTATTTCATGGCAAAGATTTCACACACTTAATATTTTATATTAAATCATTAACTAAATCCATTAACTATCATTAACTAAAATCCATGGATAATCAGCAATATATGCAGCATCTTTTCTTATTTGACACTGCTGCTCTCATCTAAAAATTTATTTATCTTCACTTGAAATTCTTAGCACAGCAAAAGATTTCATTAAGACCCTCTGGGTACAAACAGACATAAGGAAAAAAAGGGGGGGGGGGAATAAAAGCAGCATGTTTTGTTTTCTTAGGGTCAAAAGACTCCTGCCTGTGCCAAGGTCTGAATGAAGAGGGTTCGATGTAAAGACGAGTGCTGCGAAAAACTTGTGAAAAATTCCATGATCTTTCATTCCATTTGTCCATGAACTTGTTGATGCCCCCTCACAGACCCTTGGGTCAAGGACAGAAATAGTGCAACACAAAAGCCAGCAGGAGTCGGTTGACCACTGAAGCACATCAGGGAATGGAGTGAAATCAATCCGTGCTCAAAAACGGAAGTCTGTGGCAATGCTCCCAACTCACCATGTGCGGGGTGTGAGCCTTGAGCTACGCTTCCTGGAAGGCTAACGAGATACAACAGAAGCCACGTGGGTTTGTAGTTGGAAGACACTTGGTATGATCACAACAACATCGTCACATCAATGAGCAAACCCAGGTCCTGTAGGTACTAGGAACTTATCAAAGGCTACAACCCCAAAGGGGCAGGGCCCTGACTTGGACAGATGTCTTCCATTCTTTTTCTTATTCATTCAAGAAAAGTGTATTGTGTGCTTCCTCTAGGCCCAGACTTGAGCTGGGTAGTAGGCAGAAGAATGAATGAAATACTTTTGCCTCATTTTGAGGAACTTGCATTCTGAACAAGGTTACCAGACAAGTAAGTACACACATACAGTTCAGTAGAAATAATGACAGGGAGAGAAGAAGGTTTGGCTAGAATACCGAGAGATGAGGATGGGGTCTGGAGCAGATTACCCAATCAGGAGGGTGAGTGAAAGCTTCTAGGTGGAACTGCAGCTAGGAAGGGCTCTGCAGTAGCCAGCTGAGTTGGGGATGGTACAACGAAGAGGGAAGGAAACCCCAAACCTGCCCTGGAATCCATTCTGACTTGCACTAAGCCGATGGGACAAAGCAGCACTGCCCCTTTGGGTCTCCAAGGCTGTCCATCTTTAGGGGAACAAAGTGTCCTCTTTCTCCTGCAGAGAAGCTGGGGGGTTTGAACTACTGACCGTGCAGGCCAGTGGGCAACCCATGAAGCCACTAGGACTCCTAGAGAGGTAAAAAGGGGGAGACAGTTCTAGCAGAGGGAACAGCAGACACTGACGACTAGAAGCCAGAGAGACAGAAAAAAGAACGCTAGGGAGAGGGGTGTGTAAATCAGAAGAGAGTCTCAGCTGATCCTGAGGGCAGCGAGAAGTCCCTGAGCATCCAAGCGGGGGTGGGGGCGGGGAGGCTCCATGTGGTATTTCCACAAGAACACTGCACACGCTTGAGATCGGAGTGGTGTGGTGGGCAGGAGAAGCGTGTGAGTTCTGGATGCAGGAAACGCTGTCTCGGCGGGGAGGAAGCAATGCCTCCAGAGGGACGCTCTGCGCTTTCTGCTGTGTGGTTAGCCTGAGAAAACCACTGCAGAGTCCGACCAGCGCAGAGGCACAGAAAAGTTCAGCAAGTGGACACTGAGATTCGAGTTCCTGGTTCTAAATCATGGCCGCAACGAGACCACCAGACAGCAGCCCCGTCGGGCGCCTCTCTGAGCCCCCGTTTGCCCAGCTCTGAAAGGGGAAGGATGATCTCGTTACCGATGTCACAGTCGCTGTGAGGAGACCCTCCCTGCCTCAGCAGGAAACGGGAGCACTATCCACTTCATAGCAGCTTTGAGAGGATTAAAAGAGAACATATGTAAGCACACATCGTGTGAGCGCTCAGTGGTGGTGAGAACACCATGCTGTCGGTGCCTTTTCCTGCGAAAAGGCAAAAGCTGCTCTCTGTGAATCTAATCGGCTCAATGAAGACCGAGAAAGACCTGTGGCCTTCATTTCATTTACACCAGGCTGATCCGTCTGACTGCCTGCGCCCTGAGCAAGTCGGTGAAGGATGCATCGAGAGGATCCTAATTTTCAGATCTTCTTAGTCATTAAACAAAACGACAAGTTTTTTTTTTTTTTTTATAAAAGAAACCTTCCTTAAAATAAAGCAAAATCACCGGGGGCCTAAGTAGAAGGAGGATGTTTCAAGAATGATGATGGCAACAAATGTGCAGATGTGGCCTGCCTACAATTGGCGTACATATTGATCGAGATAGCAGTTGTAAGAGCTCCTAATAAAATGATTTATAAAAATAACAAAGCGAAACCTATACACAGTGAGGGAGTCTGGCCCCTCTATTCCTGCAGGGTTTCACTTCTTGGACTTCTCAGCAGATTGCCCCACCCAGGCTTCCAGCATGTCTTCAGTCACCAGGAAGGGTGCACTGGTTTGGGCAAGGACCAAGTTGTGCTGAAAAGGTCCTTAGAGGAATTCGCAATAAATTGGAAACAAGCAAAATGTAAACATTATCGTGTGTCCATTGAAGTAGAAAATCAAAGCATGAGGAATCAGAGGAGGGGTCTGCCAAGTCCCCTATATCTGCCAGGGCAGCCCCAACGTGTGACTTACTGCCAACAGAGAAAGCAGGTTGCCGGTAGCGTATGTGTGGCACAAGTACACTCAGAGCACAAACTGCCCAACCCAGCACTGGCAAGATCATTGCTATGTTCTCTGAGGGAGCCCTGCTGGCCGACTGGGTTATGTGTTGAGCTGTCAAATTTCAAGGTAAGTAGTTCGAACTCACTGGTCACTCCAGAGAAGAAAGATGAGGCTGTCATCTCCCATGAAGATTTGGCCCTACAGCGTCACCTTGAGTCTGACAAGACTCCATGACAGTGTTCCTTATCTGAGAGTGGGAGTGTTCTCTACGGTCAGTGTTTTTCCCAAATCATTTCTATTTAATGCTTGCAACAAATATGCAGTATAGATCGCTTCAGGCTACTCCTTGAATAGGAGAGGAAACTTGAGGGTCCCCTCTCACAAGGAGTCAGCGCAGACTTAGGTGATTAAAAGCAAACTCGCGGCCCTGGAGGCTGATTCACAGCACCCTACAGGTCAGGGTAGGACCACCGCTGTGGGATTCCAAGCCTGTAACTCTTCGCTGCCGCCGGCGTAGGAAGTTCCATTGTTCTCTGGACTTGGTGGATCAAAGTCCACCACAGACCCAGTGTGCCACTGCCAGGGCTCAAAAAAACAACACACATTCGTTGTCTTCCAGGTCTGTAGTTCCTAGTCCAGCTCGGATCTCTCTGCTCGAAAGCCCAGGGCCTGGCAGCTGGCGGACACTCACAGTCCTGGGTTTGTGGCCCCTTCCTCCATCTTCAAGGCCAGCAGCATAACATTTCTCTGGGAATTTTCCCAACAGTTGTGTGTGTGTGTGTGTCATTACTGCCCTGGTGGGAGGAGGAGATCCAGCCTTGCTCCTGGAGAGCTGCTGCTGGATTTGAACTGCCAAGCCAGTGGGCTGCAGTCCCACACACAATCACTATGCCACCAAGGCTCAGCGCCACCCCCCCCCCAACAGTTTTAATGGCACGTAATTGACATACCATACAATTCAATAGTTCAATCATTTAATGATTACAATTCAATAGTTCAGTCATTTGATGATATCAAGGAGAATTATATAATCATTTATATATCCATTTTCAAACACCCCCTGTCCTGTCCCATGGTTAAACCGCCTTTAAAATGAGGGGTCAGTTCTAGTGCTCCCTCCTCACTCCTGCCTTCATTTTTAATTCCTGAAATTTCTTTTCCCTTCTATCATCTACTCCTCACCCCTATCTTCCCTATCAACCCTTAAATCCATTGTTATCACTATGTGTCCACGCCTCCTGTGTGTCCCAAATTGGGAAACCCAACAGAAACAATGAACACTAAAGTAAGGCGGTAAGGATAAAAGAACAAGAATATATAGACCAAAATGCAAGTCATGAGTAAGAAAAAAAAGACCCTCACAAGCATTCCAAAAGCCAGGGAAGAAAATTCTCTGCGGAACCAATACGAGATACTTGCCCTCAGAACCAATCCAGGTTGGACCTATGGGGAGGTCTTCCAGCGTCAGTAAGACTACAGTGGTCTTAACCTGATAGTGAGGCTCTTGTCTGTGGCTACAGTGCATCTGCCAGTGGCTCGGCCAGACTAGATACCCTGCAGATGGGTTTGGGGCTCCCACTGTCCTCCGTAGCCTTCTACAAATTGGGTGCTCATAATGTTAGCTCCACTCCTTCTTTCTTCACCACATCCAAATTTTATCATTGTCATCTTTGGTCACACAAAAAGGTGTGTTTCTTCCGTGTATACTTAGTCAACTGTTCATTTAGCTGGCTGCTTGTTTGACTACAAGACAGTCTTCTGATTGACAGTCATGCGCCACCTCATGCTTCCACCGCCCCACTGCCCTCTGATGCTAATCGCTACTGGGGAGAGTTCTCCATCTTAAAGGCCTCTTGCGATTAAGTCGGGCCCCCTTGAATACCCTCCTTATCTCAGGTCCTCCACTTAATCATGTGAAGACATATTCACAGGTGCTAGAGATGAGCACATGGACCTCCCATGAGTGGCTATCCTGTCCACCACCCGTGTTTTGGAGAGGTTCAAGGACTTGAAGCTATTAAGCATGCAAATTATGGCAATGCCTCCTCTTGTTGAGTCTGCAGCTCATCCAGCAGTCCTCAGTGTGGCCTCTGGCCTCTAAAGAAACTCCCTGATGGGGAAGCCTGGCTCAAGGATGTTGTGTCCGCCCCTCTCACCGAGCACTCAGGAGCAGGAGTGAACAAGTGGCTCCCCTGGCAGTACTGCTTCCATTCCGTCTGCAGTGCAGAGACCCAGAAGTGTAATTATTCGTGTTTGTTCAAGTTACTGGAATTTAAAAGAAGGTAAAGGAGACAGGAAGGAGGAAGAAGGACAGTGTTTTCCTCACTGAAGAACCCCTCTTTTGTCCTTCAAAACTGCTTCTGTGGCAGCAGACAGTAGACTAAGCTCAAGAGAGTAACCCCCCCCCCCCATCAGAGTATCCTGCCTTTTATATTTTCATAAATGCAGCTCCTTTGACCACATGGCTGACGTTCCTGTGCCTTTGGAATGATGGAGAAGAGGCTGGAATCTGAGGCAGAAATGCAGAGATAACACGGGACAAGTTCCGATATCGGAGATGGCCCACAACTCAGCTCAACCAACTGACAAGTGAGATGACCTGGGGTCGCCACCTAGTTCCCTCCCCGCCTGTCTACCCCAGGGTTCCTCTCAATTTTTCATAATGACCATTGCCTCTGAGTCTTAACACCCCTCCTCCTGTGGAATTTTACCACCCCGGAGACCCTGTCGACTTGTTCGTGCCTTGCAGTGGTTGGAGGAGCTCTGCCCATTGTAATAGCAGATTTCTTTCACTCCCGAAACTAATTTTCACTTTACTGGGGGCAACATCACCCCTTCTGAGAATATACGGTCTATTCGTATGGGAACAGTAATACTGCAGTTGGCACCCATTGAGAGTGTATCTGATTTCCCTTCCTTTGAAGGGTTAGACTGAGCCAAGACTTTAACAGAAATCAGTGCAAGAAGATGCATTTGAAGCACTCAACTCATCAGTGTTGGATATTTTTATTTTTTATCATTTCTACAATAGAGACTAGAAATGTTCGCACTTGTCAATCAAATAAATGACCGGTGAAGAAAACACATTTTAAGTGTAATTTTTTTTAACATCCCTTGGACATGAAAAAAAAATTGCCTTGTATGTACCTGGTGATATACATTTTGTTCTTGGTTAAGATAATGCATGTCCCTAATCTAATTCTACCTTGTTTCTTTGATTACTTTTCTCAATAACAAAAGGCAGGGATAAAAATCAGCTTTTGCTTCTAGCAGTTTAAATAGATAACCATCAGTGTGACTGCCAAAATCCAGGTGCGTCTGTCACATTGAGATGAAAACCAGGGTGGGAACTGAATCGGGTGAATGTGGACAGGGACAGGACACAGCGCTCAGCTCATCAAACAAATGCAACATGAACATCCCCTGTGGAGGGGGCAGAGTGCCAGCATCAAAGGAGAGTTTTCATGCTCACCTTCCTAGACCAGACCTTCTTTAAGGGATGCAGTGTTTACAGGGGGGTGATGGGCTGAGGACAATTTAAAAAACAAAACAAAGAAACCACCCTAAGCTTTCCTTCTGTTGTTAGTGGTTTCTTATCAGTACAGACCTCTTGCCTGTCGCTGGCTCTTGCTTTGCCCTGACATTGGCAACCCCTTAGAATGCCCAAGGACAATATGGATCAAGGGCGGCAGGACTTCTGGGGAGCCAAGTCCCAGTGACGGCGCCCATTGGGATCTTGGCTTGCATTCAATCTCCTTAGTCCGAGAGAGCTGTGCCTTTAGTGGTGATACCACTGCAATACTCTGACGGGGCGCTGTGGCGCTGGGGCTCTGGGCTGGGCTGCTAACCGCAAGGTCAGCAGTTTGACACCACCGGTTCTTTGTGGGGAAAGATGGAGCTTTCTGCTCCCCTAAAGAGCCATCACTGCAGAAACTCACAGGGGCAGGTCTTCTCTGTCCTATAGGGTTGATAGCGTTGGAATCAAGTCCAAGACAGTGAGCCTAAGCGACCGTATTCTTCGTAGGTCACGGGGTAGGTGACTATATTCTTGGGGGTGGTTAAGTTTGATGTCAACTTGGATCTGTATGAAGGTGTAGGGATGGAGTCCAATCTATCCATCAGGGCCTGGCCTGATGATGTCTCTTTGGGGGTGGAACCTTTTTATAAGGGAAGCAGCATGACCGTCTCTGGCTCTTGGCCTTCTTGCTTGCTGCGATGCTGTGTCCGCCTCCAGGGGAGACGTCACTTGGATTGCCAATCTGGAGCGCTGCTGGTGGCTGACCGTATTTCCACTGACCTTGGATCCATATGACCCTACACCCACCAGCCAGGGCTCATCCTGCCTCCCACTTCACCCTTCTGCAACTACGTGAGTCTAAGATGCCAGCTGGCTCCGACCCATGGGCTTGAGTTGGACTGGGCCGGGATGCCTTCTTGAGATCAAGTTAACCCTTGATATACAGCTCTTTCTGACACATACATGAATGTCACTAGTTTTGTTAGCCTACATTATCCAGCCTAACACGATAGGCTACAACTTCTGGATTACGTGGCAGAAGAGGTGTGTGCACTCTATTACTGAATTCTAGGTCTGAGGCTCACGAACTCGCACCCCCAAGCTTATCTCATCTCCTGGGCTTCTACTGCAGAGGGTGTCTTTCTCACCTTCACAGCGTTAGGTGTTTTAGGCCCTACTTACAAGCTGAACTGATGGCCGAAACATGTTTTGAAGGATGACTCTGTAAGAGCATAGGCAGAGATGCATTTTGGGGGACCCCCTTATATTCATTCTCTCCGTCTCCCTTTTATAGTAGAAACTTGGCGTTCCTGGGCACATGGCCACCCAGTGGCGTGGGGGGTCATTCAAGGGCAGCAGTTGGAAATCACTAGCTGCTCTGGGTGAAGCATGAAACAAGGGAGGCTTCCTGTTCCCATGAAGACCTACAGCCTCAAAGGCTGGCAGAGGGCAGTTCTACCACGTCCTACAGGGTGACCATCAGTCAGAATTGACGCGACGGCAATGAGATTGCGGGGGTTTTATGGGCAGCCTCTTAGACCACGAAATGGAAACTGGCCTAACTAACATGAGCAAGGCGGAGCGAGGAGGCGGGAATGGCCCCCACACTCAGGCACTTCCACACCAGCCTGGCCACTCGGTCTGCCCCAGGAGGGAAAACAGGAGCTTACTTTAGGACACTGATGCTTTGGCTTATGTTTCACATATGAACCACATCCTAACTAATCGCTAGTTCTAAACTTTCTTCCAATGGCCTTCCTGAAATGTCCAGCATTCCTACTTTGGGCTCAATTACAAAGATTTCTATGTCGATCCATGAAGGCCCTACTCCCTGATGGGATCAGAACGGGCAGGCGAGAGCTGTCTCTTGAATTAACAGGGTGGCTTTTTTAAAAACAAATATGTGAGATTAATTCACAGGACCCAAGTCACAGGATGTTTTAATTGAACTTCCACAACTTAAGAGGGGTGGGGGGTGGTGTGTTTCACAAGGGGACACGGAGTGGTAAGCCCCGGGCTGCTAACCCTATGTTGGGCAGTTCCAACGGACCAGCTGCCCCTCGGGAGAAAGACGGGCTGTCTGCTCCCCTACAGAACTCCCAGCCTCAGAAGTCCCCGGGAACAGTGCTCTCCCATGTCCTCATTGGGTTGGGATGGACTTGCTGGCAGTGGGCTTGAAGAGAGGAGGCAGAATGAGCCCCCAGGAGGATTTCGGGGAACCAGAGGTGGGTGGCGGCACAGGACAACCCAGGTGGCTCTGGTACCACGAGCTGCTGCTGAGTCGATCCCAACTTCCGGTGCCCCCACGTGTGCACAGCAGAACTTTCAGCACTGTGACCTTTGGGAAGCAGGTGGGCAGGTCTGCCTTCTGCAGCGTCTCGGGGTGGGTGTGAACTGCCAGTCTCTGAGGAGGCAAGGGTTCAGCTGACAGCGCTATAGCCAAGGACTCAGGACTGCCTATCAGACCACCAGTGGCAATGAGCGGTTCCTTCCACGCCCACCATGGAGAGGAAACCATTTGACTACAGTCAAGAAAACCTTAGGGGGATTTTTTTTTTTTTTTTTGGTGTGGGGGAGGCCAGTAGGTAGATGGGAGGTGAGCATTCACGGAGCTTGTGGCTTTTCATTGGAACCAGTTGTTGAGGGGGATGGTAAAATACAGCTCTGCAGATACTTAAAACCTGGATCGATTTCCACTATCCAGGTGACTCATTGGTGAGCCCCTCCCCTGTGAAGGTAGGCGGGGAAGAGCACACGGACAAGAGGGTCTCAACTAGGCCCCTCCCCAGGGACTAGGGCAGTGGTTCTCAACCTTCCTAATGCTGTGTCCCTTTCATGCAGTTCCTCATGTTGTGATGACACCACCCCCAAGCATAAAATTATTTTTGTTGCTACTTACTGTTATGTTGCTACTTTTATGAATTGGACAACCTCTGTGAAAGGGTCGGTCGACCCCTGAAGGGGTCACAACACACAGGTTTGAGAACCACTGGACTAGGGGCTTCTGGGGAAGATGTGCAGCCAAGCATTCTCCTACCCCCACTCCTCCTCCTTAAAAAAATCAGAATGACACTACATTACGTTTTATGTTTATAAGGAAAGAGATGCAACAAGCTGTGTTTTCACGACCTTGCCAACCGCACGCCTTGGCCTGGGTCTTCTATTCTTTCACGTGCCAGGGACCTCATAGTCAATAGCAGAAAGAGAGGAGGGGTAGGGACAGTTGATGGACCAGGACAAGAGGGTCATACTCTGGACTGATGAGATTAACAGCCATGCCATTTTTACTGAAAACACACACACACACACACACACACACACACATTCTGTTCACTCACAGTGCTAGCAACCAGCCCGTGAACCATGGTATAGAATGGTCTCAAGCCTCTGGCTGCAGTACACACACATTTTAGGACTTTGAGAACATCACACTCCCCACCCCATCAATGGGTTTTATGTGTTCTGTTGCTGCTTTTAGTCAGACAACATCTCTTTTTCAGGGTGATGGATTTGAAGCAACAGAGAATCTTAACATTTGTAAGGAAGGTAACCCATGACGGCGACCCAGCTGTCCTCTGTCCTTTCCTCAGAGGGGCATTTGGAAGAATAGCTGAGCAGGTTCTACTCCATACCCCTGCTCTCCCTCTTGGGATCTGCCAGCTAGCCGTGCGGACAGCAGGTTGTCTCACCTGCCAAGGATCAAGCTACCTTCAAGGGGAGCAGCAGAGGAGGGGCTGCGATCCCCCAGCTCTGTCCCTGACCAGGGCTGCTCAACTTAGGGGTAGAGTCTTAGCAACCCATCTTGGCCCTGATCTGAAGCTACATTTCCCAGGGAGTTTTCATCAGAAATAAAGCTGACACTTCAAACTTTATTTCTGATTATGTTTTGATCTACTGGCTCTAGTAATAAAAATACTTAGATATATGAAGGGGCTCCCAGATTCCATTATCTTATTATATATATATATATATATATATATATATATATATATAAATTATTTTATTGGGGGCTCACACAACTCCTATTATGATCAATACATATGTCAATTGTATGCAGACCACATTTCCACACTTCTTATCATCATCACTCTCAAAACAACCTGCCTCCACTTAGGCCCCCAGTACCAGCTCCCCATATTACCCCTCCCTCTCCAGCCCCCCTCCCCATTGAACTCGTAATAATTTACAAATTATTACTTTTTCATATTGTACATTGTGTGATATGTCCCTTCACTCACTTCCCTGTTGCCCGTACCCCAGAGAGGAGGTTATATAGAGATCCCTGAAATTGGTTTCTCCTTTCTATTCCTCCACCCTCCCGGTATCACCGCTCTCACCACTGGTCCTGAAAGGATCATCTATTCTAAATTCCCATGTTTCTGGCTCCAGTGTATATCCCCTGGTCTAGCTGGAATTGTCAGATAGAATTGGAAACAGGATAGTGGGTGGGAGGAAGCATTTGAAAACTAGAGGAAAGTTGCTTATTTCATTGTTGCTACACTGTACCTTGACTGGCTCATCTCCTCCCTGCAACCCCCTCTGTAAGGGGATGGTCCCTTCACCTATTGATGGGCTTTGGGTCCCCAATCTGTATTTCCCTTTACTTATAATGATATAATTTTTAGTTCTTTGATGTCTGATACCTGATGCCTTCAACAACTTGTGATCACACAGGCTAGTGTTCTTCTTCCGTGTGGGCTTTGTTGTTTCTGAGCTAGATGGTCACTTGCTTACCTTCAAGTCTTTGAGATCCCAGACACTCTATCTTTTGATAGCAGGGTATCAGCACCTTTCTTTCTTTCTTTCTTTCTTTTTTTACCAGCAGCTTTCTTCATCACATTTGCTTATGTACACATTTGCCATCAGTAATCATATTAGGAAGATGAGCACGCAATATTATGATTTTTTAGTTCTTAAAGCTTGATAACTGATCCCTGTGACACCTCCTGGCCCCACAAGCTGGTGTGCTTCTTTCATGTGGGCTTTGTTGCTTCTTAGCTAGATAGCTGCTTGTTTACTTTCAAACCTTTAAAACACCAGATACTACATCTTTTGATAGCCGGGCACCATCAGCTTTCTTCACCACCTTTGCTTATGGGCAAATTTGTCTTCAGTGATCATGTCGGGAAAGTGAGCATCATGGAATACCAATTTAATAGAGCGAAATGTTCTTGCACTGAGGAAGTACTTGAGTGGCCGTCCAATGCCCATCTGTTGTCCTAATACTAACCCTATAAGTATATGCACATGGATCTATTTCCTCGTTACATATAAATAGATTCATGTATGTACATCCCTGTATTAAACCTCTATAAGTGCCTTGCCCCCCCCCCAATCTTTCCTCTATATCCTTTTACTTTCCTCTTGTCCCACTATCATGTTCAGCCTCCATTTAGGTTTCAGTATTTTCTCTCTGTTAAATTATTCTTAATCAATCCCTATCGGACATCTCACACCCACCTCATCACTGATTTTGAATCACTTGCAGTTCCCTTATCCTTGGGCTGGTCGACACCACCACTTTTCCTCCTTCTCCCCATCTCCCATGTCTCCACTGGAACCATCAGTCCTGTATTTTTGCCTCCAGACAGTTCATCCAGCCCAGAGGTTCCCAAACTTATATTGTATACTGTCCTCTTTAAAAAAAAAAAAAACTCTTCATGACCTCCCTAGCAACGAAAACCTTCTGTACTCCAGCCCAGAATCCAGGATAAAGTGTAGGTATCAGCTCTTACAATGCCCTTAGATCATTCCACACACCACCGGGGAGGGGGGGTGGTGGTGCCCATTTTGGCAAACTATAATCCAGCCTATCTTATCTAGATAGACCTGCAAAGATAACAATATGTACCAAAAAAAGGCATCCTAAGATAAACCAACCAAAGAAAATAAAACAATGATAACAACCTAAAACCCCCAATGTCTAATATATATGTAAAAAAAATAATAACAATATAAAAACCTATAAATAATTCAGGGTCTGTTGACCGCCAGGAATCAACCTCACAGTTGAGTCGGATGGGGTGCCACATCCTAGCCCCAAAGTACATCCCTGGCACTGCATTGGGAACTCCATGCTCGTGGTGTGGTTGGGTCAGACAGGGTATAACCCTGACCCTGCTTCTCCATTGCTGACCCCGAAGGTCCTTGGGTCAGTGAGGGAAGCCATATTTCATACTGGGGCAGACCATATGGTCCTCTCTGTGCATTAGCTGTTCTGAGTGGGTATATGGTCCAGAAGGCTCAGTGGGCCAGAATGTACTTCATTCTCTCGTCCTCATTATCTTTTAATCCCATTTTTCCTACAAAATCTTCTGGACCCCGCCTCTCCCCCCCCCCCCTTGTATGTTTGTAAACATTTGGTGCTTCTGCACTAATACGTAATTTATGGACAGACTCAAAGGGTAAAAGTATAAGAAACACTTGAATATTTGTTCCCATATCATCTTCCGGCTCCACCTCAGATCGTTCTGAGCATTCTGCCCCACATCGTTCCCAGGAGAGGCTCCGGAGCCTGGAGCTGTCCAGAGAGGCTCCGGCAATACAGCAGCTGTGCCCTCCCCACATGCACTCTAAGGTGACTTTCAACTTCATGGCAGGTGTTCAATGAGCTTGTGTTGAATTGAATTGGAAGGAAAAGGTGGGTTCTGAGCCAAGGGCTGATGAATAGGCAGGATTTATAGAGCTGGGAGGGAGAGGGGAGGGTATTCCAAATAAAAGACAAGACTTTGCACAGAAATGGGATGGAGATTGGCTTTCATCAGACACTGACTGGAGCAACAACACAGCAGGAAGCGAAGTTGGTTTTGGGTGGAGAAGGGAGACCTGAGAAAGTAGCAGGCGACCCTGGGAAGAGAAACATGAACCCCCTGAAAGTTTATAAGGCAGAAACGACCTCATGATGTCTGTGTTATGAAAATCAGACTGGGATTAGGAAAGTTATGAAAATGTGCCTGGATGGAATGAATATGGGTTTGGGCTATAGCTCTGTGGAAAAGTCTGGAATGAAACCCCAGGCATCTGACTAGTGTGATGAAGGTGAGAGGAGAAGGGAGCCGTGACAATGGAAGTCAGAAGACAGGTGGCCAAGCCTCAGGGACCAATGAGCAACATCCAGGAAAGGACAGAAACAGAACCAAATACGCTGAGATGTTGCCACTCTTTGGAAAAAGAGTTCTTGAAATCTCCCTCTCCCCTGAAGTGCTAGGGTAAGTAACTTTGTGGGGTTGACTTCTCTTTGCTACTCTTTAAAAGCTTGGGACTCATCCTGTAAACTCTCAGGAAGACCTGGGCACGTGGAAGATGAGCCGTATCTTCCAGTCTAGAGAGATGACTTACTCAATGTGTTAGAAGAGGCAATTACGAAATGGCACTCTGCCTTGAAAACGGAGAGACAATGCCTCAGTGTGTTTGTATTTAATCGCGGGTTTGCCACCCGTGAGTGAACAATGTAGGCAAGCCAAAGATGAAGACCCGCGACAAGGCCTCCTGCTTTCCCGGTCGATTTTTCCTGTGTGTGGGAACGCCGTCGTTTCATGAGCTGTGGGATTGGGCTCTGGAAGAGGTTCACCAACAGAGTCATAAAAGCGAGGTGAAAGAGAAGCAGGTTGAAACAAAACAAAACAGGAAGGAAAAGTGGAGCCAGGCAGTTTATCGGCTTCACCACCGATCTGGATCTGCAGCTTGCTGGGCCAACATGCCTGTGGCTGTGCCCTCCGTGGTGTTGCTGAAGTCTTGGGGCTGGATCTCTCCCTGGCGTCTTCTAAGAAATGGTTTCACGTGGTGGTGAGCCGTGGCCAGCACTCACATTGCGCTCGCCTTCCCAGGGGAGATCCACAGGGAAAGCAGCCGCCATCCAGGCCCTCCATCCAGACCACACGGAATGCTGGGCTAAGGGACGGGTTCCCCTACTCTTCCCTTTCCAGAAAGAAAATGAATCAGTCCTCTGCCCTGCCTTTCCCTCACTTCCCCCATGCAATTAAAACCTTGTGTATCATAGCCCATTACCCAGGTGGAAGGGTAGGTACCTGCTCGGGCAGCACCCCTGGATCCCTCCAGCATCCCCCTAGGGCAGCAGTTCTCAACCTGAGAGTCACGACGCTTTTTGGGGGTCGCGGGATTCAAGACAGTAACAAAATGACAGTCACGAAGTAGCAACAGAAACAATTTTATGGTTGGGGGTCCCCACAACATGAGGAACTGTATGAAAGGGCCGTGTGCGGCAGTAGGAAAGTTGAGAATCACTGCTCTTGTGGGTGGTTTGGCCCACTTTGGGAAACGCTACTCTCGTTTATTAACGAAAAACTTCGGAGCATCGAATCTATAGCCAGAGTGCTTGGCCAGGAACCAACATGACTGCTGGGCACCAGGGCAGTTTTTCTCTCATGGTTAAGCCAAAAGGGTGCACTGCTTAAGCCTTCGGCTGCTAACCGAGAGCTAGACAGTTCAAACCCCACCAGCTGCTCTGCAGGAGAAAGAGGTGACAGTCTACGCCCCGAACCATGTGCGTCTTGGAAAACCAGCGGCGTGATCTAACTGTCCGGCAGGCTCTCTGGGACTCGCAGGCCGGGGTCAGCGGTTGGGCAGCCTTGGTGAGCACGGGAGCCTCCAGCTCTCGAGTCACACAGATCATGCAAAGACCAAGTCATGCCGGGGAAGCTCCTTCACCAAGAGTCAGGCTCTGACATCCCTGACCAAGGCTGTGGAACCCAGCGCGACATGATGGGTAGCATAGTGGGGGCCTCTCTGAACCAAGTCGGCGTCCTTGGCCTTCCGTGCAACCTGGGAAGAAAGCCTCGCTAGGAGGCTCATTGTACACACATGCCACGAGGACTTTCAAATGGAGCCAGGGTGTATCAGGGTATGGACGATGTCACTGGGCCTCAGGGGGCCTTTCAACCCTTACTAAACTAAGGAAAGAGGCATTTACAAAATAAACTACGAGGGTCAGAGAAAGTTGCCACCCCTCCTATCCAGGTTTCTCAAAAGGGAGGAACCCCAGATCTCTGTAAATGGGCACCTGTCTCTGAAGGCGATGGGCTGGGCTCCGAGTCAGGGCCTCCTGCCATTCTTCAGACAGGAGGTGGTCAGGTGCCCTTGGGTCATTTGTGACGCACGGTGGCAGAAGGCAACAATCCTCACCATTGTGGCTGTCCGTCTCACTGAGGGGCTTCCCCAGGGAGGCGTTGAGTGACACAGAGGGGAATGCCTGCACTCTCCGTGGCCTCACTTCCCTGAGGGCTGCAGCAGAACTCAAGGCATAAGTGTCTAGATTTTACATGGGGGGGGGTGCGGGCAGTGAGTGAACTCAACAGCTGTCTGAAAGGCTGGAGGTTCAAGTCCACCCAGAAGCACAACAGAAGAAAGGCCTGGTGCTCTAATCCTGAGCAGCCAGCCACCAAGACCCCGTGGGGCACAGCTATACTCACGAGGCCTCCACTAATCAGGGGCAGCAGCAATGGGTACAGGTAGGCTCGAGAAAATGATGCTTCTGTGATTATGGAACAGCCAAGAGGCATCTTCCAAGCCGCTTCCCCCTGGATTTCCATCTCGTATGACCTCATTCTTTAATACTAGGGGGTGCAAAACATTTGCGGGAAAATTACATTATCCTTTGCAATTCCATTTTCCCACAAATGAAACTCTCTTTTTATAAATAACACACAGGACTCGATTGGAAAACACTCATAGGGGTCAGCAGACAAAACTCATCTATCTTTTTGTTGTTGTTGTTCTATGTGTATCTATAGAAGACAGGCAGGACATAAAAATCCTGAGGAGAAAACAATGGGACTGGCAGTCCCTCGGAGACATGGGAGAGCAGAGGCCGGGGAGTCAACAACTCAGGGATAAGGGAACACCAGGAGATCTAAAATGGATGCCCAGGAGGGCGTATAATGCCTGGTGGGGTTTGAACAAGTGCAATGTCTCTGAGAAGAATTACTGGGAGCTGAATGGACAGTGAGCATGAGAGTGGGACAGGAGGAAGGTGAAAGGTAATGGAGGAAATATCTAGGAGGCAAAAGCTATTTATAGAGGTACAGCTATAGGCATGTGCCTTAATTTTTCAGGCCATAAGATGCACTTTCTCCCCCAAAGCTGGGGGAAAATGAGGGTGCATCTTATGGTCTGAATGTTTGCTACTCCAGAACATTTTAATATATTGGTACTACTTGGTTCAGAATATTTTTTGTTTTCCTGCCCTAAAAACTGGGTGTGTCCTATGGTCAGGTGTGTCTTATGGTCCGAAAAATATGGTATATGTAAATATGTTGATTTATAATGAAAAGTATAGAGGCCAATGTACATATATTTGCATGTTAAGTATTAAGGTAGTAGATGGACTTTGGACCTCTACTTAAGGCTTCCCTAAACACAAGAGTACTTTGTTCTAATAACATGTCAATGCATGATACTCAACATGATAGCTGAAGACAAAATGGGTGCATAAGCAAATGTGGTGAAGAAAGCAGATGGGGCCCAGGTATCAAAAGATATCGTGTCTGGAGTCTTAAAGACGTGAAGTTAAACAAGCAGCCAGTTAGCAAGGAAGCAAATAAGCCCATATAGAAGAAGCACACCAGCCTGTGTATGGAATCAGATATCAGATATCAAAAGGTCCCAAACCAACAATTTTATTGATAGAAAGAGGAGGATTGGAGACCTCAGCCCATCAGTAGACAATTGGACATCCCCCTCCCAAAGGGTTACAAGGAAGGGATGACTCAACCAGGGTGCAATATAGCCCCAACAAAACACACATCCTCCCTTAAGTTCCTAAATGCTTCCTCCTTCCCTCCCCCCGCAACTACCATGACCCAGTTCCACCTTACAGCTAGACTGGAGAACACACATTCGTACAGATAAGAGCTCTCCAAACATGGAATTCGGGACAGATAAAACCCTCAGAACAGTAGTGGGAGTAGTGATATCACAAGCGTAGGGGGATGGTTGAGGTGGGGGATGGAAGGGGAGAAAGGAGGAACCAATCACAAGGTTGGCTACTTAGCCCCCGCCCCAAAGGGAACAAATAACAAAAATGTGGATGAAGGGAGAAAATGGACAGTATAAGACATGAAATAACAATAGTAACATGTAATTAATCAAGGATTCACAAGGATTGGAGAGGGTGGAGGAGGGGTAAAAAAGAGGAGCTGGTACCAAAGGCTCAAGTAGAAGAAAAAAAAGTTTTGGAAATGTTAATGGAAACCTATGTACAAGTGTGTTTAATACAATTGAATGATGGAATGTAATGTAATAAGATTTGAACGAGTCCCCCAAAAGACAATTGATATACATAAATAAATAAAAAGTAAATATACAGATACTGTACCAGGTGCACATCATGAGGGGGTTGAGCTATTTGCAGAAACCTTACGATGCACACAAACACTGCTTGCACGAAACACAGTGTACACACTGGAAACAAGTCTATCATTTCTTTACCTTGTTCCATTCCACTTCCTTCACTACGAGGGGCTTTAAAAAAGTGTGTGGGACTAGCAAGGACTGGAAATTCCCTGCACTTTCTGAAGCCCTCTGTACTGCTTAGGCCGAGTATGACATCGTGGAATCGGGGTGGGAAACAGTTTCTATACTTCAAGGTGTGTGATAGCCCATTCTCCTGTCTTCTCAGCTAAACAACTTCTAATTCTTAACACATGTTGTTTTCTGGGAATCATTTTACTTCAGGTTTGGTGTAAAATGTAAGAATTTTCTGTCTCTGTAAATGGCACAAGTTCATCTCTTAGGATGGTCCCATTATGTGTTCCCTGCCAGTGACATATCTGTTTGGAGCAATGATTTTTGTTTGTTTGTTTTTTGTTGGGCATCACTGCCCTCTGGTGGCTGCCGGAGGTACCCAGCGCTGCTCTTGAGAGCTGCCGCTGGATTTGAACCACCAAGCCCACAGGCCGCAGTCCCGCACTCAACCACTTGACTTTTATTACTATAAATAGACCTTCTAATGTGTTATTATCATCTTCAGCTTCAGAATTGTGTCAGTTAGGCTTGCACCAAAAGGTGAATGCAAGGAAGCATCTAATGAACCTTTCTGGTGTGAAATTCAGCTATACTTCATAAATACTGATAATGCCCACTTTCTGAGAATCACCTTAATGTATAACTAAGTCAAGGGCTAAGCGCTGGTGGTGTAGTGGCTGTGTGTGGGACTACAACCCACAGAGCTGGCAGTTCAAATCCACCAGCAGCTCTCTAGAAGCAAGGTTGAGCCTCCTACTCCCAACAGGGAGCAGTGATGCCCCCCACACACAAAAAAACTAAGTCAAAACCACAGATAGATAAAGATGAGACAAGCTGGGAATGGGCCTCCAAACAGAAACTTAATCCATGAATCTCATCCGTTGTTTAATCAACAATGATATGGCAATTTTTTTTTTTTGGCATCACTGCCCTCAGGTGGTGGGAGTAGGAGGCCCAGCCTTTGCTCCTGTAGAGCTGGAATCAAACCTCCATCCTGTGGGCCGCAGTTCCGCGCACAACCACTACACCACTGGGGCTCAGCCCTGATATGGCAATTTCTTAGTCAAGTTGTAAAATCTAAAAAAATTGGGTCTTGTTTGTTTTTTAACTACATACCATACTCCCCATTTATAAAAGCTGATGGGCCTCTACTTAAGGTCTCCCTGGTCAGGTGTGTTTTATGGTCCAAAAATATGGTATATATGCAAATGTGTTAATTTATAATGAAAAGCATAGAGGCCAATGTACATACATTTGCATGTTAAGTATTAAGATCGCAGATGGACTTTGGGCCTCTACATAAGGCCTCCCTAAACACAAGAGTACTTTGTTCTAATAGCATGGCAATGCAGAATACACCACGTCATGAATAAGAATCCGTCATCTGGTTTTCTCCTTCTCGGCACAGCAATCTTATCAAAGAGCAGAGCAGCGAGGCCAGAGATGGTGGCAGGCTTTCTGTTTGCCAGTCAACCACAAATTGTACTTTGTGTTCCTTTGACTGTCCAGAGTGGCATGCATACACACGCACACACACATGAAAAGATTCACGCACCATGGAGTATGGGATGGAAGGAGAATGACCCGGAGACCTTAAATGTGTAGCTTCTAGTCCTGCATCCAGCAGCTCAATGGCTTCACGTTCTTTAAGCCCAGTTTCACTATTTGCAAAGGAGCTATGACCATCCCGCAGGTGTGTGGGGAACGTCTGTCACAGCCAACTGAAACGCCTGGGACACACCTGAGGCCTGTGCACGGTGAGGCCCCTCACTGAAGCATCCCCCAAGGCCCTTGAGTGTATCCGTGATGCACCTGTGCTTGCCTCACAGAGGCTCAGATGCTTAAAAAAAGAAAAAAATACAAGTCTGACTGAAGGAGCGCAAATGAGACTGAAAATATGTATATCACATTAGCAGAGGAAAAGAATGGCCTATTGGGGACTCCAGGAGTCCTAACCAAGTGGGACCTTTGGAGTCAGGCCCCCCCACTGTGTGCATTGTGCATCCTGCTTCTCTAGAAACCATGGCTTTTCCAGAAGAGCCACGCACCTTCCTCAGGCAGTCACCATAGCAGGTTGACATGGCTCTGGCAGGGAGGGGCTGGAGGAAGTGGGGAAGAAGAGTGAAGAGGAGAACTGAAAGGAGTGCCTGAAAAGAGAGGGGGGTGGGAAGGCAGGCCTTTCGTGCCTGTGGACTCCTCGATCGTCAAATCCTGGTGAGTTAGGGATCGTTCGGACACCCGACTGTACTTTACTACCCTTTTTTTAAAGCCATTCCAAGTTGACATTTCCTAAATGTCATGTTTAACTCAGAAACACAACCCTGGCAAGGTGTCGGCGGCACTGGCTTTGTTGCTAACATCCGGTTCGTTGAATCACAGCAAAGAACTAACAAATGGGTGTGTTTTTACCCCCTTATGTTGAGAAACATTTTCTCATCTATCCCAGGAAACACGTAGAGTCCATCTGCAGTTGGTTGCAGGCGTGTGCATTTTTCTCCCACCCTGCCGCTTCTGATTGTGGAGCTCATCCTGCAAAGTAAGAAGGCTCGGTGGCGCTGTGGCTACGCAGTGAGTCGCTGGCCATCGGCTGGGCAGTCTAGCCCCACAGGTTCCGAGGGAGAAAGATCAGGCAGTCTACGGTGAAGAGGTACAGTCTCGGACACCCGAAGGCGCAGTTCTCCTCGACCCAAAAGGGCCGAGAGGAGTCGCTGTGGATCGACTCTATGGCAGTGGGTGCGTTGCCCCCAAAGTGGGAGTGAGCCACAGGAGCAGAAAGCCTTAGCCACCCACACTGGTGAGGGCTTCAGACACAAGCTGGGAGGGAGAAGGTACGGCGGATCAATGGGCTTCTTACTGCACCGGGGCTAGTGACTGCACAGGAGCCCCCCCAAGCCCCTCCCACCCTACTCCGAGGTCAAGAGGCTAAAGAAGTGAAGCAAAGCCAAATCCTTTTCTCCTGACAAGGAAGCTTCTCTGCAATCAATGAAGTGTTTGGTCATGGAACCTTTTCCTTTGAGGGCTAAAAGAGGGTCCGGCCTAAGGATTCGTTCTTTTAAAACGGCGTCCTATTTGTTGGTATGGTTGGTAGATGCTATCAGGGCGGTTCCAGTCCCTGCATAATGGGAGAAAAGACCACCCATGTGCGCCAGCCTCACAAGTGTGTTGCCTTTTAGCTCCGAGTTGCGGCCACTGTGGTCAAGCCATCTCCTTGAAGATCTTCATGTGGAGACTGAGCTGCGAGTGTGATGTCCTTCTCGAGGAACGGGTCCCTCCTAAGAATATGCCCATCGTATGTGAAGACGACTCCTTGCCACCCTTACTTCTAAGAAACATTCTGTCCGTGTTTCTTACCAGCCAGATTTGTCCGTGTGTCTGTCCATGGCATAATCAGTATTCTTCGCCATGCATCAATCTCTTTGGTCTTCCTTTCTGACTGTCTGGCTCCCGCATGCACATAAGTCAATTGAAAATGCCATGGTTAGGGTCAGGAGCCCCTCAGTCCTCAAAGGGGCATTCTGGACCTATGCACATGATTTCTCGGGGCTAGTGAAGTGCAGGTTTGCTTCAACCGGCCTCCCAAAGTGGTGCCTACAAAGCCAACCTCCATACAGAAGGCTCAGCTTCATGAAGTCTTCCCTGCCCACACAGGGATGTGTGTCCGAGAGACACCAGAGTGCAGAACGTCGACTGGAGTCTTTATCGGCAACTCGCTGACTGGTCTGCTCTCAGCAGGGAGTCAGGGAGTTCTGTCAAAGAACTGATAAAGCTGCATTTTGCCACAACAGGGTGGCATATTTCTGTTGTCACCTATGGCTCTGTCTGTGCTTGTCAGTTTTGATACGAGTTGATTCTGTGTTTTCCCCTTCGTCCCTCCGGAACTACAGGCGAGTGGCCAACACCTTCAGAATTTATCTACTTTTTCAAGACACTAACTCAAAGAAACCAGATTTCTCTGTGGAAGTGAGGAGATAGGCCAATAAAATGGTGCTGAATTTGACATTTCTGACCCTCAAAGCAATCGGGGGTTAAAGATGGTGAAGGTCTATAAAGCAGGCGGGGGCTGGGGGGGGGGGAAGAAAATTCGAGAGTCCAGTGGCACACATACTCTCCTTTTTTGTTCTATGGGCAGGTATTTTTTTTTTTAATGAGAGGTCTATTTTCATAACAGGCAGAGAAGAATCGCAAGGCAGCTGTGTGTGGGTTGGTCCTGGCCCTCAATTAGCAGAAAGGAATGATACTGCCTTTACATTCACCAAATATATCTGCCACGACACAGACAAGGGACTGCCGCTGGAGTTGCACAATCAAACTCCCAAATGCCAAGGCGGCGTTTCACAAAAAGTTTACATGGGGCCAAGTTTCCATTTCCAGAACTGTTCTCAGATGTGGTTAACAAATTACAGGGACTTTTTTGGTCCCCTCCCTTTCTTTGCGCCTCTTCCTTGAAAAGTCTGAAGAAATCAAGGTATTTGGGGAGATCTTTTGTGCGCTGATCCGGGAGGGAGGAACTTGATAGCGGCCAGATGGTGACTTTTATGGAGAAGCAACGGATCTCACGACACAGCCTCCTTCCTCTGAACAGCAGCCAGAATGTTTCCCAACCGCTGGAGGAGGAGGCCTGTTGGACTTGTCAGGTGCAGCGCCATGTGGATGCTCGTGTCCAAGTAGCTTGGCTTTGACTGTCAGCATTCGAGCCCTCTGAACCCTGGGAATGCTCTATAAAGCTCATCGGGGTGGGGGTAGGGCTGTTGCTGTGCCCATGTGATGCACCACCCCCAACTTTTTTTATCTGTGTCCTCATGGCACAGTCTTCCCACTGTGAATCCTTTTGGGATGCAGATATTATCATCACCTAGGGAGAGCTCACTATCCCTTCACCTTCTCTGCCCCCCAGGCCCATGAGGCTAAGAAACAAGGGGCCAATTGTCTGCAGAGCTTCCCCCTGAATTCAGGTGTACTGGCACTGGGCTACTGTCGACCTGGCTTTTCCAACAGTCAGAGAAGGGGAGAAACGCATCAGGCTCCCACTCAGAGGGAGTGGGCCTCCCACTCTGAGGCCCAGCCATGACAACCAGGTGTTCTCAGATCACAGGTTTCCCAAAGGTGGGGGGGGGGCAGGGAGAGGAGAAGGCAGCAATTCACTAGAGCTTCCTGTAACTGCAGCTGCTCAGAGCCAGAGGAACTGATCAATACATGCACAAACAAGCTAGTTCAACCAGCTGCCTAGGCGTGTGTGTGTGTGTGTGTGTGTGTGTGTGAGAGAGAGAGAGAGAGAGAGAGAGAGAGAGAGAGTCATTAGGAGGAAGGCAACTCCATGGCCCAATAGTGGGGGGCTTGGCTGTGACGTGGGAGTCGGTGGGATAAACACCCAGCAGCCCCATGGGAGAAAGGACCCGGCGCTGTGTCCAAATGACTTTAAGACCCCCAATGATGACAGCGAAGCAGTGTTTCCAAACCCCAGTGCTCTGTGTTTGAGATTGTTAGAAAAACTCATGTTGTATCAGGAGGTGCAGGTCCTTCTCCAGGGCCCTCAACCCCCCAGTTCTGCTCGAAGGGGGACACCAATTCAGCACCCCAAAGCCGTCTGGCCCCTGCTCCCCTCCTGTCTGGTTGGGAATCCCACAGCTCTGCCACACCAGCAGACAGGACCAAAAGCAAGGGGTGGAACAGAGGCAAACAAGCACAGTCAGGGGAATAGGGGGCAGGGATGTGCTCCCACGTGGGGGCCAACGCTGACCAGAAAAGGCCGCCACCGAGACTGCACGAGAGAGACAACAGCCTTCTGAAGGCAAAGCCATAAGAAGACACTGGAAGTGAGCGTTCATTGAATGACACTGAACAGAGCAATGTGCCAAACTGGGATGCCAGGTGGGGCCCCCACTTGCGCGGTTTTTGTGGAGCGGTGGGTGGGAGATTTACAATCAAATGCTTAGAAACTTATAGACCCCAAGACTTCCTGAGCGAAGTCCTCCAAAGTCTGTATTACTGCCAGCCGTGTTTTTTACAAGGCTGCCCTGTAGTTATCAAAATAAAAATGGAATTTATAACCCCTTTCAATGGCGGGGTGGTGATGGTGGAATGGAGCACTTTAAAGCTTCACCTGTCAGTTTAAGACTATATAAACCAGCCATCCATTCTGAATCCATATTAGACGATCCCTTTGGTGACCATTCTGCATGTGGGAACACCAGGGATGATGCGGTAAGAACTGAAATCCAGCAGGTGTTGGGGGAGAGTCACGGCCTGGGGGGTGCCCCCCAGCACCTACCCCGCCAACACTCTTTAACGGGAATCTTTAGTTCTCGGCAAAATACACCAAGTGCCGTTCCCGAGTTCAATTTCTCAGGACTCAGGGAGGATCATGGCAAACGTGTTGCCTGCTGCAGGCACCCAACTCTCTTCCATACATGAAGGTGATGCACTTAACACACAGGTCTTCCTCTGTCTTCCCGGGATGTACACATGTGGAAGAAAGCTGGGTGATGGAGCTCATGGCACAAACAGCCACAGGGATATTTGGCTCTTCCTCCCTGAGGGCTTGGTTGCAGGGGAAATACAGAAATCGGCTCCTCTCTCTCGGAGTTCCCATTGATTTTTACCCATTGATTTCATAGGGGTGCATGTCATTTTCAAAACACTCTCATAAACATGATCTCAAGTCCCACTGTGAGGTTAATTGTTGGTGAGGACGCCGACCCTGTCTGCCAGAGGGCTCCCGGCAGAGACTGAACACGCCTTGGTGGTGTGAGCTTCCCAGAGGGAACGGAGGCTCCCTCTTCCCAGTCACTGTGACGGAGGCCAGGTCAATGCTCAGGAAGTGAAGGGGGGGGGGGGGGAAGCATTTTGTGATTGCACTTGGCCCTGGTTGGGCCCTACGGAATGGGCTTCGGATTTGCTTACCTTGGAACCTTACATAAAAGAAATGAGGTCTTTGACAACACACACACACCTGCTGTTTGCATTGCATCAGGAGAGGGTGGTTAGCATGTGAGCTGGTGGTAGCTTCCTCCTCCCAAAACCCACAACCTGGTGAGGCCTAGGGAAAAGAGGAATCAACTCAGAAGGCTGTTCTGAAGGTGGATGGCAGGGAGAAGAAAGGTGGGAGCCTAAGCAGAGGCAGTTGGGGCGTGTGTGTTGGGGTGGGGGGGGGCACTGCAGACAAGAGGACAAAGCTGACTCGAGACAGCCTCAGGAAGCCTTCGGAGGTGACAGTGAGGCAGGGAGCCTGAATCACCAGGCCTGGCCCAGCCCTCTCCACCCCGACAGGGTCTCAGAGATGGACGCTCCAGAAAACCGAGTCCATAAGCCAATCCCGATGGGGGGCAGGCTGAGGCGCTGGGCTGAAAGCACAGGGTATAGGAGGAAGTCTGGGCCCTGAGCAGTGAGATATCCAGGCCCTTTCCAGGGTCTAGGATGGTGGCTACCCTTATTCCCTCAGGCAGGAAACAGGAATTCCATTCCCAAGAACCCTGTGGGCATGGTTGAAAGCCCTATACTGTAGCTGTTAACATGGTGGTAGGCAGGTTCCTAACAAATTGATTTGCCCAAAGCAATGATGAATTCCTATCTCTTGCATTGGAGGAGACCGGCAATTAACAGGGACCACAAGGAGAGCTGTGGAGGAGTCATTGTCATTACTGACTTGGGTTTTCCTTCCTGCCTTTCTGTGGCTGATTCTCTAGGTGGCCTTTGAGCAGCTCTCTATTTCCTCCTTTGTAAACCGAAGGGCTAATGTCCTGTGTCCAATGCTGAGAATCTGACCTCCTCTAACTTCACAGGCAGGTGGGGGTGGGATCAAGATCAACAGCCGAAGATTGATTCCTCTAAGACTGAGTTCAGACATGCTGCCACTCTCCATCCTTGGTACCGATACCTACACGGTCTGCGCTTCCCACAGTGTTCTCTCCTCTTCGGCTGGCTTTCATACTTCATTGCAGTGGCCATAGTATTTCGAAACAAGGCTCCTGGTGGCGGAGTTCATTGGGGAAGTACCAGGTTTCCATTCAGGATCAGAAACAACCCAGGATACGGTTCTTTAATCCGGACAGACTTTCTCTTAGTTCAGCCCAGGATGCCTCTGCCCAGAGGTACTCCCTCCGCTCAGTTATAACTCCTTGAGCAGCTCTCCCCCACGCCCAGAGGCAGCCCCTCTGCCAGCAAGCTTCCTGCCAGAGGGCGCTCAGTGGGCTTCGTTCTGTGGGTGCCCTTTGCTGGTGCCTCTCCACGTCTCTCGCTGCCTCCAGCAGGCCCAGGGAGAGTCTCTCAGCACAGCTGAGTCCAAAGGATGCCCTCTGTCCCTGGCTCTTCTTTCTTGGTGGTCATGAGGCCACCTGTCCACCTCTGGGGTGGCTAAGTAGATGGGAAAAGGAGGGCAAAAGTGACCAATCACCCTCATAGCTTTCACTACTTGAGTCCACGCACAAGGGCGCCGTGTGTCTTCTTTGCAATAGTAGCAGCTATCCAGTCCCCTGGGTGGGGCATAAACACAATACATACTCCCTGTCATCGAGTGGATTGTGATTCCTAGAAACTTTATAGAACAGGATAAAAGGACCCTGTAGGTTCCTACAGGAGGCCTCTGGCCTGAGGGCCACAAGCACTTACCTCACCTTTACAAAGTTCTACCCCATCACGTTGTGAGAATGATAAAGACTAGCTAGAAGGGCCAAGTGATTCACTACACAGCACTGAGGCATGCTCTGTTGGGAAAATGAAAAGGTTCATGTGTTGATACCTGGTCAGGACTAGTGAATGGTGTGATTTTGAGCCTCTGATTTCACTTACTAGGTGTACACCCAATGACCAAGTCACTGCTCAACCTATCTCTGCAAGCCAAAGGATCAGCTTACCTCATTTCCCTTCACTTGACCCCCAACTCACGGTGACCCTATTAAAAAAGCAAAACAAAACCCAACTCATTGTCGGTTGAACTGTTTCAGTTCTTTCTGACTCCCAGTGACCCTACAGGGCAGGGTAAAACTGCCCCTGGGGGTTACCAAGACTGTAACTCTTCACAGTAGCTGAAAGTGAACTCCTTCTCCCTCTGGGTAGCTGCTGATGTCAAACTGCTGGCCTTGTAGTTAACAACCCAACATATAACCACTCTGCCGGAGTGAAACTGGGTCCTCGGGTTTTCAAAGCTATACATCTTCACAGGAACAGCTAGCCTCATCTTTCTGCCACGGAGTGGCTGTAGGGTTTGAACCACTGACTTTACAGCAAACAGCCCAGAGTTTACTCACAGCACCAGCAGGGGTTAAGAACTCAGAGAAGAAACTCAGAAACTCGCTGGGCTGGATATTTGTGGTTTAATCAATATCTACTCCCATTTCTCGTGGTTGAAGAAGCCCTCCCATCTGGGCCTTGGGGGCTGGGAAAGGGGTAGTGACATGAACCAGGATGAACTCATCAGCACGTCATCTCACATGTTGATATTGATTCAATGCAAGCCCAAAGGGACAATCTGGCTAAACAGGACCAGAGCTAGAACTTCTGAGTGTTCAGGAAAGTGGGCTTTCTCTTCTGTGTTGGACTCGAATGAAGACAACGATGGGAATAAAATTACTGCAGCCACCTTGTGACCATGTGGAACTCAGAATGGAGCCAGCACGAAAGAAGGAGAGTCAAGAACGACGCAGCTAATCAACTCCAACGAAAAGGCTTCCTGAAGTGCTACCGAATAAGTTCTGTGTTGGTCACCCCCTGACAGGAAGGGGAACTGGAAAAAGCCGTCTTCTGGCTGAATAAAACCAAGTGCTGTGACTAAGGAAGGGGGAAAGAAATGGCGGGGAGGGGTCATTAGCAGTTTCCTCTGTGGGCTCTCTCCAGTCCTGAACCCATGGGGCAGTTCCAGTCTGTCTTATGGGGTCATAGTGAGTTGGCATCGAACCCATGGAAGTTGAGTTTGATTTGCTTTCCCCGTCTGTGGCTGTGTGTTTTCTCTCGCTGCTTCTCACAGAAAGAACAGAACACCTTACCTTTGGGAAACCAACCGCCAGGGAGTCCACTCTGATGGGAAGAAGGCATCATACATGCTAGTCTCTCCTTAGAGATCTAGTTAGAACACATATGTATTTTAATGATATACCAGGTTCCTCAAACTATAGCCCTCAGTTCGCATGTGGCCCGCCGAGGACATTAATTTGGCCCTCCAGGTGTTTTTGCCACCACTGCTGTCCTGCTTAACAGCCGATTCATCCCGGGGCTGCAGTGAGTTTGTTCAGTTTTTTGTTAACTATAGTCTGGCCCTCCAATGGTCTGAGGGAGAGTGAACTGGCTCCCTGTTTAAAAAGTTTGAGGACCTGTGGTATGCTTTTGTGAAGGAAACCTAAGTTCTATTTTACAGTGAACGTGCATTAACTTTTCACTTGATTTTTAAACTTGGACACAGGTGCTTCAACAGTGTAAGGCAGCCCCATCTCGAACATTCAAGTTAATTTCTGAAAAAAAAAAAAGTTCCTAAAACATTCTAAATCCCTTCTTAAATGTGAGGGATAAATCAGACTGCAGATGCGTGAGCACACTCTCTTCGGACAACAATCACTGTGTGCCGCATTGTGCCCGAGCCGTCTATACAGGGTGCTTTGAATTGACACTTGGTTCTCAAGGGATGGCTTTAAAACCTGTAGAATAATGGAAATAGCTGCTGTTAAGAATTCTCTCATTTTTTTCCTTTTACTAGTCACTGAGATGTGGGAAGATGCAGAGAATGACAAAATGTGATTCCCTCTCACTTTGAAATTATTCAGTGCTGCACGAGAAAGGAAAGAGAAACAAGAACCCAATGGCTTATTGGACCAAGCCAAAAACTGTCACTGGATGAGCTGCCATCAGGGACTCTGCCTTCAGTCTGGGGTTATGGGACAACAAGCCATGACCTGGGCGGTATGTCATCCCTGCATCGAACGAGGAGGAAGCTGGAAAGCCACCTGGTCCACCCCTCCCACTTGACAAAGGAGAACAATTTGGGTCTGGGAAGACTGGTTGTCTCTCTAATGTCCCATAGCAAGTTCACAACCAAGGTTGGGGCATGGTCAAAATGGGCCCTGCCTCTGAGGTACCTCTCTTCCTTAACTCTCTCAGAACTGACACCGGAGCTTATCAGTTGGCCAGATGTGTATAATAATTCTACACCCCCCCTCACACACCCACCCTCATTAGTGGACCAATAGGTCACATCGTGATAAAGATTGAGGTTGTCAAGGATTTTGTCTGACTTGGGTCCTTGCTCATGGAAGCAGCTGTCGAGCGAGCAAAGGATGGAATGTGCTGGGTGATCTACTGCTCAAGATCTCTTCCGAGTTTTGAAAGGCAAGGATGTTACTGTGAGGACTGAGATGAACCTGATGATGTCTTCATTCTCCTCAGACACCCATGAAAACTAGACACTGAAGACAGAAGACTGAAGACTTGATGCATTTAAATTGTGTTGGCAAAGAATAGTCAAAGTGCCATGGACTATTAGAACAAACAAACATATAAATCTGTCTTAGAAGTACAGCCAGGACACCCCTTAGAGGCACGGATGGCAAGACTTTGTCTTGTACTTTGGGCCCGTTGCCAATAGAGACCAGTCCCTGGAGAAGGACACCAGGCTTGGTAACGTAGTGGGGAAGCAAGAAAGAGGAAGGGTCTTGAACAAGAGGGACGCACACGGTGGCTGCAGCAATGGGGTCCAGCCTAAGAAGCTGATGAGAGTGGAGCCGGGCACACAGTGTGTCCTTCACCCTGATGTGCACGGGGCTGCTCTGAGTCAGACCCCAGGTGACGGTCCCAAACCACACCCATAACCCAGCCATCCCCCCATGTGCAAAGGCAGAGCTGTGCTCCTCCCATTTAGAATAGCCCATGCTCCATTATGAGATGGCAGGTTTTCTTCTCTGCGCTTCTGGATAGACTGGAACCGCCAACCATTTGTCTAGCATCTGAGTACCTTGACTGTCTGCACTACCCAGGGGGTTCAGACATGGTTTTCTTCAGGATCAGAAGAATTGTCTGTGGCACCCAGACATCAGCCAAGAACGGTGGTGAACAAACTATGATGACGACTCACCTCCCAGAACCAAAGAAGAGTGGACAGACAGAAGTGCACCCTGATACACGAGAAGGAGGCTGAGTTCTGCCGTGACCGAGGAGAGCAGCTGCCCGGAGTGGTGGTCCTCTTCACAGGAGTAGATCGCAGCATCTTTCTCTTGTGGGACCTCCGGGTGTGTTAGGACCAGTCACCCTGGGATATCAGCCTTGTGCTGACCCTCACCATATGCCCTCCTCAAAGAGGGACACTAGGCCATCAACACGGGATGGGGAAATTGAGTTTCTCTTTAAAGTAGCGGTCGACGAGCCGCGAGGTGGGTCTTGCAGAGAAAGATACACGAGGTGATGAGTTCTCCCTTTGCACACATGGGCATCACTCGGCAGCTCTGACAATCAGACGGGCGACCAAGAGCAGACCTGGGATTTGATCAGAACCCCTCTGCCGCTGCTGCCCCAAATTTAAAACCAAGCTCACTGCCACCAGGTTGATACTGGCCCTATAGGACAGAGTGGAACTGTCCCTGTGGATTTCCAAGGCTTGCACATCTTTAGGGGAGCAGAAAGCATCATCTTTTTCCAGAGGAGCACTGGTAGACTTGGATGGCTGAGCCTGGGGTAGCAGCCCACCACCACTGCTTCTTGCAAGGAACCCCATGTGGTCTGATACCCAGAGCGCACACAGCTCCTGGGCTGCACATCCACAAGTCCAGACTCCTCCGACTTGCCCTTTCATGTGATGTCTATCTGCCCGCACTGTGCAGCCCCCAACTACCACTGGAAACAAGTCCTTGCCACCATCACCTTCACTTGCAGCTTTTCTCAGGGCAAAGGCTTTGAGGCTGTGCTTGCACGAAAACCCCCAAAACTGAGGGTGTCACTGAGGTGATGCTGACCATCGAGGGGCTGGTGGTGAAGCACGGTAGGTACCTGTTCTGAATGACCCACCAAGTTTAGTTAAAGACTCTGTGATGAGAGAATCTGGTTATGACCCCAGGGGACGCTTGGCCCTTTGTTTCCTAGGGAAGATTGGGAAGGAAGCGAAGCTCCACTCCAGCAGGTGTGTGAACGAGCGGTTTCCTCAAAATCACTGCACAGGCTGAGGATTCGTGTTCAGCTGAATTGTGTTTACAAATATGCTCAGCTGAAAAGTACCATCCGAGACCTTTTCGTGTGGTTCTGTGTACATGTTTTCTGTTTTTAAATTGATAATAACTTGTGTGGGTTTGTTCTTTCTCCGTTCAAACAAGCTCAGAATAGAAAAGTCAGAGAATCCAAGATAAGCAAAACAGAATCATATCTTAAATGTGCATGAACCTACTACTATCAATGCTCACAGAAGCAGGAGAGATCAAAAGACATGTTGTATTAAGTACATCTGCTGCACAATGCCTCTTTAGTGTACCGAGAAGCAAAGATGTTCTTTTCAAGAGGAAGGTGCAGTTGGCCCAAACCATGTTATTGTCCAGTGCCTCATGTGCATGTGAAGGTCAGACATTGGTTACAGAAGACCACGGAAGATCAACGCATTTGAATTGTGGTCTCAGAAAATATTGAAAGTACCATGGACTGCTAAAGGGACAAACTGATCATTCTTGGAAGAAGGACTGCCAGCGAGCTCCTTAGAGGCAAGGATGGAGCGACTTCGTCTTACATGCTCTGGACATGTTGTCAGGAGACACCATCCCGGGAGGACATGATATTTGGTAGCGCAGAGGGGCAGTGAAGCAGGGGAAGGACCTCCAGGAGGTGGATCGACACCGTGGCTACCACCAGCGGTTGAAGCACAGGAACAATTGTGAGGATGGTACAGGTCGGGGAGGTAGTCTATTCTGTACATAGGAAGCCACCAGGAATCGAATGCAACGATAACCACCCAGAGAGTTTATATCTATAGATGTAATGAATCTAAGTATTGTATGTAAAGTTCATATATATAATCATACATATATATTACATATCTGAATTTTGCAACCTGGCCTTAATGAGAGAATTCCATCATACAATTTTGATGTAATAGCATGTTCTTGTCGGCCAGGCAAGCAAGCTCCCACGACCCTGTTCTAGACAAGGCTGTGATGATGAGCATCTTCGTGGTAAAAGACTTGCACTTGTCCTTGAATATTTCATCAGCACAATTCCTAGGAACAAAATGTCTGTGACACACCAGCAAACATGTTGTAAAGGCTTTTTAAAACTTCATATTGCCAAGCGCCCTATAGAATAGGTGTCACAGACTTGAGCGTTTTCAGTTCAGTATGAATCAAGGGCTATGGTCATTTCAGCAGGACAGGAGGGGAGCCGGCATGTACAGAGTGGACCCGGTCAGCTGTGGGATAGTTGAGCTTGTGTCTCCCATTCTAATGGATGTTAACCTCAGAGACCTTAGTCGATGAGACAATTTACTCCAGCTGCTCCTACGGCTGCTTCCAGGTGTGCACTGGGGCAGTCCCTGGGTGGTTCAAATGGTTATCATGCTAGGCTGGTAACGGAAAGGTGGAAGGTTCAGGTCTACCCAGAGGCACCATGGCATAAGTGCATGGCACTCTACCTCTGACACATCGACCCAAGGAAACGCTGTGGAGCATGGTCCCCACACCCCCCCACACACACCGCCACACGTGGGCTCGCCCCAAGTCAGGAGCCACAGAGCACTAGCCACAGCTGACTTCACCTTGTCATGCCTAGTGTCCTTCCTCCACACTAAGTACTCCTGCACCCTCATCCATGTTCTTAAAGAGATCCTAGATGCTCAGGCCCTGGGAGCATGACTGTAGTGCCTGGATGATAAGCATCAGCAAGAAGGTCTATCATTTGAATTATGATCCCAACTAGATAGCTGAGCCAGTTTGCAGGGTGACGTTTTAATAAGGTGGGAGACAGGATGGCTGACGTTCGGGCTAATGCAACCAGCCCCTGCAAGGCTCAGAAGACAAAGGAAATGTGTGGTCACACCCCACTTTTTTCCTTGAAATTTTAATTTTTTTCATGTATATTTCACTGGATTAAAACAGCTTTTCCTTTGAAATGTGTTTTCTAAATTGGACATTTTCACATCAAGAAGCCTGCCAACTTCTCTTCTAAAATAAGGACATTCTCCTCTCTAAGGGCTGCTTTATAAATTTGGAGACTGAATGGCAAGGGCATGGTTCTTTATCTAGAAAAGGCAAAAACAATAACAACAACAACAACAAACAAACCCTAGAAACCAAGCTCACTATGACTGCAGACCTTGAAGACACACTGGAAGAACACCCCCACCAGGATGGTCCTGGGGATGCCATACTGGCCCCACTGCAAAGGCACAAGAGCTTAATTGTTAGCATGCAGAAAAGCTCCACAGAATCACAAAGACCCGGGTCTCTGAGCTAGCTGCTTCTCCCAAGGAGTGGTAAGAACACAGCCTCCTGACTTTCTAACCATGATGATGCGATGAGAGGGACCAGTTAGGGGGGTAAACCTGCAACAGGGAGGTGTGGCCGGCCTCATGGGGAGAAGACAACTTCCATCTCTCCTGGTGTCCTGCTCAAGGCTCCGCCTTCTTTCCTCCTAATCTTTCAAGACCGCTCATCAGACTTCTCGTGGGTTCTGACTGTAGTCTCCAATCCCACATTTTTTGGAGCACGTGACTCTGTTCTATTTTGTTTAGTCTTAATTACAGACTTGCTAAATCCCAATCTTTCTAGTTTACCTTCTCTCTTCTGTTGACCTACACCTTGCCCATTATCTCCTCTGTTTTAGGGCTCCATGCTGGTGGGTGGGGACATGGCCCTAGATCCAGAATTACAGACAGATGGACAGTTCATGGCAACTCTGCAGTAGGTGTGGCTGAGGGACTTGGGGAAATTTTTATTTTATATGATTTAGGAAAACAGGGGAGTTGTTGAGTTTAGTGGCATGAAACAGAATGAATGATGTTGAACTTAGCGACTCATGTTATGAGGCCAGGCTTATTGGTCAAAGAAAAATTGATGGCAACACCCCCTACACCTGCCCACCCCCTACACATACACACACACACACACACCCCTCAGCTATGGCCCTTAGTTGGAATTGAGCTCAATTCTCAACCAAGCAAATAGATAGGTCTCTAAGAGGAACAATACACTAGTAGGATTCATATAACTTAGACTAACCAACATTTGAGCTCAAGGTGGCAGCATGTGCCCAAGGACACAGTTCAGGAGGGTTAGGAGAGAGTAAAACTGTTGCTCTGCGCTAAAGCGTCACCCAACTCACAATCAAAAGTTAAACACACTGGAAGCATATTCAAATGTGATGCTGAGTGTGTCTAGGCTCCAAGTGCCACCATCCGGGAAGAAAAGAATCACCTTCATTGTGAAACCTGAGGTTTTCTGCAACTGCAAGACACCACCAAGAGACGCACTCAGCTTTCCATCTCACCAGTGAAGAGCCACGGGGGAAGGGCCAGGCACAACAGGGAGCCCCTCAGTGAACAAGAAATCGACGCTGATAGCCAGCCCACGCTGAAACCTCAGTTTGGGTGCTTCACTAGGCATGGAGCCCTGCTGTATTTCCACTTCATTGCAAGTTAGCGACTTGGGTGCTGCCACTCCCACTTCAGAAGAGAGGCCATCCAGGCTCGTAGAGGTTCGGGTGCCCACCTGTGTCACTTAGAAAGTTCTGTTAAGTGATTAAAGAGCCAGACTCGCTGAGCCCTGGTGGCACAGTGGTTGTGTGTGGGACCGCAGTCCACAGGGTTGACAGTTCAAATCCAGCAGCAGCTCTTCAGGAGCAAGGCTGGACTTCCTACTCCCACCAGGGCAGTGATGCGGGGCGGGGTGGGGGTGGGGTAAGATTTTTTAAGTGATTAAAAAGCCAGCCTCTTGCTCACTGCCACTGAGTTCAAGCTGACTCATATTGATACTTAAAACAGCCCTTGTGTGTTTTGGTTTTTTTTGGGAGGGAGGGGGGAGCATCACTGCCCTCTGGTGGGAGTGGGAGGCCCAGCCTTGCTCCCGGAGAGCTGCTGCTGGATTTGAACCACCAAGCCAGTGGGCCACAGTCCTGCACTCAACCACTTCGCCACCGGGGCTCAGCCCTGGTTTTTTTTTTTTTGAGAGTAGACTGTTTTACAGAAGAAAGCTTCCTCTTTCTCCCTTGGAGAGGCTGGTGGTTTCAAACTGCTGACCTTGCAGATCGCAGCGCAACACTTAATCCCTCCGCCACGGGGGCTCCTAGAAACAAGACGACCTGGGTTACATGCGTTACTTGTGTGACTGCACACAAGTTACCATGTCAATGCCAATAAAACAGGCAGGAGCTCTGTCACTCCCCTCACAGAGTGACTGTGGGCATGAGCTGTGTTCACCTCGTCCAGCACGGAGCGTGGTGCCCGGCCCAAAGCAAACACTACGTGTTAGCAAAAGGCAATCTCAGGGCTGAGGAGTCGTTTAAGGCTACAAATCAGGTATCTTCCTCCTTAACAATGACCCTGTTTCTATGAGTCATGATTTTATCAGTCGAGACATTAGCTGACTATTCCTCCCCGAAAGAAAAATATGCTAAACGGAAACCTTGAATGGGATATCGCGGCCCCAAAAGGAAGAGCAAGGGCAGAAGGTCAAGTGTGGCTGCTGAAAAGAATCCGACTTGTTTTTGTTCCCAGATACTGTACACGATGGAAGTGTTTTTGGTTCATTTTAGAGCGCAATGAAAAGCCAGACTACATGGAAGTCATATTTGTGTAACCGGGTGACGGTCAGGGAGTCTGTTTCCCATGGCCTGCTCCTCGGTGTGGACAATGGGCCACTTCTCTGGAAAAACACGCTGGGGAGAAAGGGCTCTGCCTGCTTGGGGGCCGCCCGGCCAGCTGCGTCCACCCCATGGGCGCTTTCTGAAGAGAATGGGGCACAAGGGTGCAGCTGGCGAGTCGAAGTGCTGTGGACAAGAGTGAATTCACCCAGGAGGGTGGGCAGCAGAAAGCCGGCGTGGCTCACCACGAGGTGCTTCATCTAGCAGCGGGGCCAAGAGAGGCTGACGTGCAGAGGCTGTGCCCTTGAGGGGTCAGGGAGGGGCAGGGGGAGCTCGGGCTGGCAGGAAGGATGTCGGGTGACTGGAATTGCTATTTTTAAAAGTCCCAGTCTACAGATAGGAACTGGAAACATGGGGAATCCAGGACAGATGATCCCTTCAGGACCTGTGGGGAGAGTGGGGTAGACAGGGGGAACGGATTGTAAGGAGCTACATATAACTTCCTTCCTGGGGTACGGACAACAGGGAAGTGGGTGAAGGGAGACATTGGACAGTGTAGGGTATGACAAAATAATAACTGATAAATGATGAAGGGTTCATGAAGGAAGGGGAGCGGGGAGGGACGGGAAAAATGAAGAGCTAATACCAAGGGCTTAAGTAGAAAGCAAATGTTTTGAGAATGAGGAGGGCAACAAATGTACAATTGTGCTTGATATACAACGGATGGATGTATGGATTATAAGAGCTGCATGAGCCCCCGATAAAATGATTAAAAATAAATAAAATTAAAAGTACAGTCTCAGGAAGATACTGAAGCAGCAAGGATTGAGTGTCAAGGTGCAGAGCTTCTGGAAACCCATGTCCGAGAGGACAAGGGATGCCTCCATCCTGTGAGGGACCGGGTGACAGGAGCAGTGGGGCCCGTCACTGTCCTTTACGACTGCAGCTGGGGGGTGGGCCACGGTTCTTGGCGTGAAACCGGGTCACCTTCTGAAACACAGGCATGCAGGGGGCTCCGGAGGCCCATGAGGGTCCAAAGGTTCAGTGCAGGGTACAAGAGCAGACCCAGACACTCAAGAGTTCTTGACAGCACAAGGATTGAACCCAGCTCTCACCGTGTCACCTCCTGGCGGGCCCAGGTATGGTGGGGTAGCGCTGCTTCCCAGGGTTTGGAGGGTCCGGGTTTTCATCAAGCGATCCGGGGGGCTGCCCTCTGGCTAGGCGCCAGCAGCCACCCTTTCAGCCAGCGGCTGAGCAGCTCAACTATGAGGGCCACTGGTGAAAGTGGAGAACGCCTTCTACCCAGCAGAAAACAGGGCTGGGATGTGGCGGGGCCCACAAGGTGTGCGTGTCACAAAGATCACACCACCAGTGGCTTGATGACTGTGCCTCTGCGTGGAATATCCGGGTGTTCCAACAGTCCTCGGAGGCAGGACCACCTGTCACACAGGGGTGATGACTCCCATGCCCTTGCAAGACACGTTCCTCACTGAATTTTTAAATGTCCTTAAGAATGGACTTTAAGTTACTGAAAACGCTTCAGATCATGCTATTCAAGGATGTGATCTCACACTACAAATGCTACTCATAGAATTTCATCTAGAAACGCTATCTGTACAAGACAAACTGTGGATTTTAGGGATGGATTCTACCCTAAAGCATCGACTACTTTTCCAGAATGACTAATTAAATCTAATTTACGTTCGCTGCACTCGGAGTTAGTGCCGGTGATGCTTTGCGTAGAGACCATTAAGCGTAACTCATTAAGAAGTTCCTATATTTCCTAACCCTCAGACAGTCTAAGGGGGGACTACAGATGAATAATTATTTTTAAAAGGAATGTATTACAGGAGATCCCTCAAGGCTCTTTAAAAACAGCTCTCTAAAACACAGACTCAGAAAACACGAGAGAAGGTTATGAAGAATTGGTAGAATGAAAATGATTGTGGCCTATTTACATAAAGAAATGAGGGGGGTGGCGAAAAGAAAAAACAAGCCAAGATGACTTCGAGCTGACTTCGAGCTGACTGAGTTAAAATGAACTCTTGTTTCATTAGGCAAGTGTCTTATTTACCCTATGCCCTGTATACAATAACCACCTTTTGCTGGGAGTCGAGTTCATATTAGCATTTTTTAATTTAGGAAAAGAGGGATGCTGTAAACCCAAAGGAACCGTTTTCCGGCTGACACAGTTCAGCTTGCCTGGAGGGTGAGGCGCCCTCTGTACCCAAATCTTTCTTAAACATGCTGCCCTTGAGGTACAAAGGTAACACTTCGGCCCCCAGTCTGTGGGGCTTTGCTCGGAGGGTCTTTCTTTCTGCTTTGAGGAGACATTTGTGTGGATCCTCTACTCGCTTTGGGTCATCTGGTGTCTTTTCTGACTGGCCGGCCACATTTGGGAGACAGTTGCCTGGCTTTGGGGGGGCGGGGAGTTCTGACTTTGAGGGGAAAAGAGAAGTGAATCACAGAGCTAATCCTTGGCCTGGGCACAGGCTCGAGCCCACTCTGCGTTCAAAGCGAAATGCGGGGGCAGGAGAAATGGCGCTGTCTGAACGAGCTCAGCAGACCTCTCTGCACAGAGAACATCTGGGAGAAGCTGCTTTTCCCCTTTCGAGAGGTAACCCCGGGAGTCGAGGGTGCCCTGGTGGCGCCGCGGTTAACGTGCTGCGTGGCCAACCAATGTCGGCGGGGCTGGACTGCTCAAAACCCTATGGGGTAGCGCGGCTGCTCTCTCTGGAGCGCCCATGTGCCTTGCAATCAACTTGGCAGCAGAGGATTTGGGGGGTTGGAGTAAGTGAAACCTTCTGGAAAATGGTATCAAATCCTTGTATAGGACTGGGTTTCTAGGGGAGTTGTTGGTTTGGGTTTCTTCAAGTCCACGGTCTCCACTTACAGCAATGACCTTATTGAGGTCTGTAGCCATCATTATTGGGTTCATTTATGCCAAAGGGTAAGTGTTCGACTGCTAGTGGGAAAGTGGGCAGTTCACACCCCAGCAGGATTAGCTCAGAAGACGGGTCTAGGGGTCCGCTTCCAAAAGGCCACCGCCTTAACATCCCTACAGTAAGCATGCGTCTCCTTGGCACACCGGATCCTGGAACCAGTTCCACAGCAGCAACCACAGCAACCGCATTCGCCTGGTTACATGTTTCATCCTGATCGGGCTCCCCCATCTCTTACAGCTAGATGCCAACTCTTTGACCGCAAGTCACTGAAAGATAGGCCTGAAGGTATCCGTTCAGTCCACACGTACTCATCGAACACCCCTTCCGGACTGACGATGAACACAGACATCGCAGCGCCTGCACACCGCTGACCGCCAGCCATCTATTATGAGGCTAGCTGCACTCTCTTGCTGCCTTTGCACAGAGCAAGAGGAAGGAAAGAGGCCATCGGCTCCATAATCAGACAGCAAGCTCTTGAAGGACAGAGCTCCGCCTCTCTGCCGCCTTTTGATGTGCTCTCTCTGGCTCTTGGCCCTTCGAAGCACGTGACTCTTCATTGGCTGGTCGAGCCTCTGCAAGTGATCCTCTCAGCAAGCTTTCCCAAGACCCCCATACACAATTTTGCCCTCCCCGAACGTGTTCATGCTCCAGGTACCCCTCTACAAGAAAAGGAAAATTCCTTGTGCACTCCCCCCTCCCCTTCCCCACTTCTGTAACACAAGGAATGCAATCAGAAGAGGACTTGGCGCCGCACACACATCCACTTTCCTAGCCAAGACATCTCAGGGCTGGGAGAACAAAGCCATCAAGACGTGCTTGCGATTTACTCTGGCTGGCCCAGCCGGCAGGGGTTGTGAAAGTCTGAGAACCTTTGTCGCCCTCTACTTTGATTTCCCACGGAAGCCCCTTCCAAATGCCGGAGCTTAGGATGCAAAAATCCTTTCCATTACTTTATTGAGAAATTATGTGAGCTGTGATTTATCACTAATGCTGGTCTTTCAAGGCATTAGTCAGGACACCTGCAAACTCTCAAGACAACAGCTGCCAATAGAAGTTTAGCATTTCATGGGTCAGCACTTAAAATGTGACGAATAATAAATCATCCTTGTGAGCCATGTAGGGTCTGCGTGGACACAAAGACACTGGGCGCTGGTAGAAAAGGACGAGCCACAGATGGAGGCAGAGTAAAATGATCATGGTAATGACCATGTTTGCTTCTCTGTGGCAGGGATTTTTTCAGTGGGGTGTGGGGGGGGATTTCACTGGCGTATGACAATATAAGGAGCGCTGGTGGCACAGAGGGTTAAGTGTTCAGGCAGCAAATCACCAGATCAGCAGTTCACACCTACCGGGTGCTCCTCAGATGTGAGAGGAGGCTGCCTCCTCCCATTGAGATGTGGAGTCCTAGACACCCATGATGCTATTTCAACCCTTATCCGATAGTATCCCTGTGAGCTAGAATCACCTTGGTGACAGGGGGTGGGGGTTGGCATAAGCGATATGAATTTTTGATATTTCACATGCCATGTATTTTGAAAAACCAAGAACTTTAGGGCGTCTTGGTAATATTAGAAAACTATATTCAACTTGTTTTGGAAGACAATAACCTAGTTCTCTAGACGTAGGAAGAGTTCCATCATTTCTTGAAGCAGTACACAAAACTACTTGCGCTGGCACAGAACAAATGCAATGTCCCAGTGTGCCTTTGCCATGAGGGGCAGCTGCTCCTGAGTGAGTCTCGTAGGGGACTGGCCTCTCATCACACACCCACGGCATTCTCAGGGCAGGTGCAAAGCACACTTTATGGATAGATACATGCATGATGAAGCAATGAATGAACAAACCCACAAAGGAACTTGGCAGGAATGCTTGTCTCCTGATACAATTTGGTCCTTTCCTTTAAACTTGAAAGGCACAGGCCCAACAACAGCCAATGTCTTCTAGTCCAGGATGGATAGAAAAGGGCTTTGACACAAATGCTCCAACAATCAAGAAAAGTAAGGCTCTTTCTCTGCAATCAAGTACGAGGGCTCTCTGCAAACGTTCCCGTAGTCTGCTGGCTCGGAGCACCGCTCTCATCTTAGAGACTTGGGGACACAGCACGTGTGTAGAGGAGTGGGGCTGAGGTCTGTGCGGTGACTGAGCTCTCACAATGAGTGCTTTATGATAATAAGGTGAGTGTGGGCACCCCCAACCTAACGGCCTCACTGCATAGGGTCAATTCCAACTCACAGGGGAGAAGTGCACTGTGGGTTTCTGACAGGAGAAGAATGCCTCAACTTTCTCCTGTGGAGAGGTTGGTGACTACGAACTGCTGACCGATGGTCACCCAAGCTCCTCATCGTGAAAGGACAGGCTCAAATAAATGTCTTTCTCATCTCCACTGCATCTTCTCAGTGAACCCCTATGCCTAAAACTAGACAGTGTCCAAATAAATGGGAGGCACAAAAGGGTCATTTTATAAAATGAAAAATTTAAATTACGAACCTAAACCCATTAACAGAAAAGTTTGTTACAGATGAGTGTTGGGTACACTTGAGTGTGTAGTGTCCACAGGAGCCCAAGGTTGAAGGACTCAGTTGCTGACCAAAACGCGGGCGGTTCAAACCCCACCACTCGCAGCTCTGTGGGAGGAAAGAGATCTGCTCCCTGTGGCTTACAGCTCAGGGACCCTCGGGGATTTCAGCTTGACTCTCTCGAGTCTGTACATGCTGGAATGGAGTAGACAGCATAGCATGCAGCAGCAACTTGTCAGAATGCAGATCGACCGAGTGACGGCCATAGTCCATACACAGGCCATTGCCAGAGCCCCAGAAGGCTTCCCCAGCCTCCCTCTGCCCGACCCTCCTCCAACCACTGGCTTGATTCTCAGTCTTCTTTATGGCCTGGGTTTCCTCTATACCTTTACCCACTTACATATGATCCCTTTCAAGTGAGTCTACTTTGAGCTGTGTTCATATTTTACACAAATGGTATACATGGCTATGCAATCATTTATGCCTTTTTTCTTTTATGTTTCTAGAATTCATCCATGGCATTGTGTGTAGTTCTGTTCAAATTCTTCCACTGCTGTACATTATTCCATTTTAAGAACACACCACAATTTAGTCATCCATTCTACTACTGACGTGTTTTGATTGTTTCTAACTGGAGATGAATATAGACCACGCGGCTAAGAACATGAGACAGACAGCTCTGAGTTCATATCAGCACCTTTCTCTAGCATGTGTACACATATACACGTGAGTACCCCACCCCCACCCCCCACACAAGGAATAGTTTCTGGGCCCAATTTAGAAAAAGAAACCAACCAAGAAAGGCCATTCCAGTGCATTTCTTGGCAAGCAATTTTAATATAAAGGAGCTCTCATGTAGTCACTAGAAAAGTTTATGCAATTACTAGGCTTCCATTTTCCTAGTCTCTTTCTCTTACACATTCATTAAATCTACAAGAAGAATCTGCTACTAAGAGTAGTTTGAAATTTCCCAATGAATTTTCTAAAGCTGATCCCCTTAATTGTCATCTCTTCAGACAATCACATGTCTCCTTTGAATGAAGGGAGACACTGTACATGCTGGGAGAGTACAACGATCCTTCCAATTTGATGTTCCAATCTTGGAACAAAAAGTTTCAAGTTGACACTCATGCAGATCAAGGATGGAAAGCCAAACTGAGAAACACAAACACAAATAATAGAGATGAGTTCCAACCTCAGGATCTCCAATGCTTCCACCGCCATCGTGAGTGTTCTCCAAGTGGAGTGCAGACAGAGGGCATGAGGGTGGCACCAGTAAAGTCTGCTCATTTGTATTCCACAGTGTCACCGGCAGGAAACAAAAAGCCGAGCCTCTTTTAGTGTGCCAGGCGTTGCTCCATATTAACTCGTATATACAACGCTTTCTACAGAGGCGAGGCACCCGGCCAAGCCCACCGACATCCATTCTGACTCACAGGGACCACACACGGGGGTTCTGAGGCCGGACAGCTTTACGGGAGCATAGTGTCCCCTTTCTCCCCCAGAATGGCTGGTAAATTTCAATCGCAACCTCTCAGGTAGCAGTCCAATGCTTACCAACTGACAGTGCCACCTGGGCGCCTTAGGGACAGGTACCTAGTGCTACCTCAATGAAGGTAGGCACCTTCCTTTTATAAGAAGAAATGAAGGCTCTTATAGAAAAGGTACATTGACAAAGGTCCCATGGCTCTAAGTACACCAACCAATCAACCAACCAACCAGCCAGCCAATCAGCTAACCAACCAAACAAACAAACAAACCTCCTCTGTCATAGAGCTGATTCCAACTCGGAGTGAACCAACAGTTTCCAAGACTATAACTCCTTAGGGCCACAGAGCCCCACCTCGCTCCCCAAGAGAGGCAGGCAGGTTGGAACTTATGGTTAGTCGTCCCGTCGCCTAATCCACAGTGCTACCAGGGCTTTCGGTAGCTGAGCTTTAAACTTGAAAAGGGACAGGGTCTGTAAGAGGCAATTAATTCCAAGCTATGCTTTCTGGCACCCATGACACAGGCCACCTTGTAAAACATCAGCTGTGCTTTTGTTGACATTATTATTATCTCGCTAACAATAACACCGGCAGCAAACACAGTTCGTTAGGGCCAGGGAGAGAGAAGCTGAGCAGACCACAGGGAAAATAGCTATGTGCATTTGTTTTGATTTAAGAGGTATTTGTGAGAATGATTGTAACCAAGCAACTCTCTAAATGTGGGGAGAACTAATTAAGAAATGAATTAAGGGATTCGACGGGCACCCAAATTAGTCATTAGGGCTGGTAGATCCCACGTCCTGGTCTGAACCCAGCTATGGCACTCGCCTCCAAAATAAACATGACTAGATAAGTACTCCGGTTCACAATTAAAATGGATTTATGTGGCTTATGGGGCCCACGTGGGACTGGCCACTTCCTAATTGAATCTGGACACCTGGTCAGTTACTGTGGCCATCAAGCTGTCCCTCTTTATGTGCTGGCAATAGAATAGGAGTGCTTGGAGGGAGACATCATTTCAGTCGGTGATGTCTGCAGAAAGCGCCTACACAGAGGCGTGGAGCCTCTGCGCCGTTATTAGGAAATTCTTTAAGTGCGCTTGGCGGGCCAATGTTGGAGGCTACAAGCACCTGGCAAGTCCAGTCACACACAGGAGGGATGCCACTGTCACTGCTCGGCCAGCAGCCAGGAAAAGCGGAGCTCCAACACGCCACGAGAGTCGTCTTCCACAGGCCCCCCCCGCCCACCCCTCTGTCCCACCCCCCGCACTCACTCACCGCCCCCGGTCCCCATGTGATTAGTACCAGACAACTGGAGGCACCTCCGTCTCCTGACAAAAATGCGATCAGAATTGTTTTCAATTGGTACATCTTTCCATCAAGCTGTTTGTTGCCCTCCAGCAGAATAATCAGAGTTTCTGAGTATTTGGTGTACACGCCAAGAAAACAGGAATTGGTTGTGCCCTCGTTTGTCTAATGGGGAGAAGGCTGCCACAATTTACATAGTACCTCTTCAGCTGCCTCACGAGAAAACAGAGTCTCTCTCACTGTCTCTCTTTCTCTGTCTCTCTCTTTTTCTCTCTGAACAGGGACAAGAGAGAACCAGCTAGTTGTTCCTAATAATTCTCTTTGATTACTACAAAGTGTTTTCATGATGATGTGGATATGAGGAAGTGAAATATTATATTCATTCATGGAAAACAACCAACTCCTCCCCATGCTAATGACCCTTTTCAGAGAGTGATGGTCATTTTACTCCTAGGAGTAAAATGACCATCACTCTCTGAAAAGGCTCGTGGGAAGGAAAAAAAAAATCAAGTTTGGTTTAAGTATTCATGGAAATATCCATGTGCATAAGACCTCATTAACTTGGACTACCTCGGTTTGGAATGAACAATCCTTTGATAGGGTCTGGACCAGAAATGATCTTTTCACAATAAATACGCCACTTGTGACACAAGACTGGAGGGGGGCGGAGAAGAGAGTAAAAATATTTCAGGAAAAGTATGAACTGAAAACAGGAACATATTTATCTCCAGCAAATAATTTTTCACTGATAAGAATACCAATTGGCATGATGTTGATGGTTGCCTAGATTCATTTTTTAAAAATCATTTTATTGGGGACTCACACAACTCTTACCACCATCAATGCATACATCTATTGTACTCAAATCGCATTTGTACATTTGTTGCGGTCATCATTCTCGAAACATCCTTCTTCTCCTTAAGCCCTTGGTATTAGCCCCTCATATTTTTCCTCCCTCCCCACGAGTCTGCATTGTTCCAACAACTCTACGAGCAGAGTGGGGATACAGGAAGAGAGGAGGAACCGCAGCTCAGAGACCCGAGGGACGTTCCAGGAGGACCTGTGTCTGAGGCAGCTGGACAGTCTGTGCCCCTGCTCTCCTAGGCAAGGGTTCCGGAGCCTGCCAGATACACGGCAGCCCTCGGCACTTGCTGGCACGTTGCTGATCACCAGGAGGACAGCAGCAAGGAAGAATGTCTGTCATCATGTTGCAGAGAAAAACCCAGGCAGTCTGGCTCTACAACACAAGGAGGACTATAGAAGAGTTTGTTTGTTTGTTTGTTTGTTTATGGAGGGGGGCTTCAAAGTATTCTATGTGAATGAAACTAAGGAGATCAGTAGAGGTGTCAATGTGGTGAGAGCTCAGCAGGGGAAGGTGGGATAGAGAGATGCATGGTGGGAGGAGGCGGGGGAGAGGAGGGGGTGGGGAGATGGATGGGAGTGGGGGAGGGAGATGAAGATGGGAGTGAAAGAATGCAGGTGAGGGCTGAGCCCCGGTGGCGCAGTGGTTGAGTGCGGGACTGCAGCCCACAGGGTTGGTGGTTCAAATCCAGCAGCAGCTCTCCAGGAGCAAGGCTGGGCTTTCTACTCCCCACCAGGGCAGTGATGCCACAAAACAACAACAACAACAACAAAAAGAATGGAGGTGAAACATGATGACAGAGGAGAGTATAGAAGTGAGGAGGTGGGGGAGGGAGTTTGGGGGAGGGTAGTCTCCTGATCGACCCCCCCCTCCCCCACTCTCCTTTACATCTTTTGATTTCTGTCCATTTCAGCTTCAGATGTGTTTCCCAACTTGGATTGGTTTCGACACATTGCTCACTTCATGCTCCCATCCTGCATCGAAATACCTCTCCAACATTTAAAACAAACCCAAACTCTCTTCAGACTAAACTGTCCCCCCAAAGAAAGCAGCCAGTTGCTGTCTGTGAGGTACCGATGAGAACTGAACTCCGCGGGATTTCTGTGGCTGTTGCCTTTGGGAAGCAGGCTTCCAGGTCTTTCTTCCGAGAAACCCATGGGTTGGTACCCTCGACTTTGCTGTTTGTAGCAGAGCACTTAACCGGTGGCCCCAACGGGGCATGACTTTAGATTACATACACACACACACACACACACACACAATACCTGACAGGCGGCTGAGGCTGCCAGAGGCTGAGACAGGACCTCGGGAACTGGCCTGCAGATGACTACAGGTGTCAGGAGGAGGACACCCCACCCACCTTGACTCACCTGGGAATCCACCGAGATGTTCCTGAAGGCAGTCTCACGTCTTGAGAACTCTAGGGAAGATGGAAATGCAGGAGGTCAGGTTTTACATTGAACAGCCACAGTCCCCCATCCTTTCACATGCCCGTGAGCCCTGCTCACAGGGGAAGAAGCCAGGCTTTTCTGAGAGCAGATGCTCGGTGGATATGTTGGTGTTCCTACACGGGGGCCTCAGGCCACACCTTTACAGGAGTACTGTGAGTTGGAGGGAAGAGGTCAACAGGAAAGCAGAACTGCTGCCCTAGTCTCCTTTTCATGACCACGGCCTCTAAGATTCCTGGAGCCTGCCATTCCTGGGGCCCCTGGCACCTGCTGGTGGTGGAAGCGTTCAGAACCCCTTTGGTTGGAAGGGGAGTTGGAAGAAGCAGTGAAGCAGACTCATTTGAGAATAAAAAAAGACATGAACACAGTTAAGACCTTTTCCCAGATCTCCAGCATGCTGCCATATCCCTCATGATTAAAGTGAGCAAAATCAATTAGGGGGTTGTGTAAGTGAGGACTGGGGATCAAGAGAACAGATCCTCTGATGTTTCTCTTTTTTTAGTGGTAGCCGTGTTGAGATTTCATCCTGCTCATCAGAAGGAAGTTTGATCAATTAGGTTTATGATAAAATGTCTGTACTCAACAAAAGAAGGCTGTTGGGGATATGGTGCCCTGAATATAGGTTACTGTACCTTGATTACTGCAAGAAAAATTGATTTAACTAGCTTTAGCATTGAGTCAGGTATTTGTTGACACGTGGAAATGAAAAATATCAAAAACCATAGAGTGTTTGATAGATAGGTCAAAACCCATTTCCGCTCGCTCCAGGGAACTGCCCAAAGTCTTAGGCTGTGTTGGAATTGCCTGAGTCACAGATACTTGGCCTCTCCAATATGATGGGTCTTGGCATCTCAGTGACTATCAGTATAAGTTTTTATACAGAAAAATTTATTGCAGGGCACACGGCAAAAACAAATAGCCCATTGGGTTATGTGCCCTTTCCTTCTCTCAGCCTTTCCCACCTAAGGGATATCACTCACTCTCTCCTGTTTCAGGTCCAGCTCATTCTTCCTAGTGTGGGCTGCATGGCAGACCCTGGAGACACAGCGGATGAAGACATGCAGCGCTACCAAAGCAAATGAAGATGCCAAGATGGAAGCTTTGATACTGACTCACAGCGAGTCTAGCACGCAGGCTGTCCTGCCATCAGCAGGCCTTCATTGGGTCACAGAGGAACCATTACAATGTCCAGTGTGTAGCGCACACACTCCCATCTCCGGGAAATGCCACAGGCACAGCTCAGTCCCTCACTGCTCTCACAGGGGCTCTATAAGCCCAGACCAAGCCCACAGCTAGGGAGGGGATTCTGCCTCCTGGAAACCCGAGAGGACGGGGTAGAACCGACACTTGGGGTTCCCCAGACCTTAAATCTGTACAAGAGCAGAAAGGCCCGTCTTTCTTCTGAAGAGCCAGCAGTGGAACCAAATCGCCAATCTCGCAGTCAATAGCTCAGCTTCTAACTCATTACAGTTAGAACTATAGACCCAACTGGGGCAGCCAAGGGACAAATGTGGTCTTCGTGTCCCCCTCCGCCCGCAGGTAGCGAAAGGCACCAAGGTGTATCACAGCAGCTCAGAGAGAGCGTATAAGTGGAGCTCTGGGATTGGGGTGCGCTCCCTTGCAACCAGTCCAAGAAGCTGCTCCTGAGTCCCTGTCTACCGAGCCGGGGCAGAGGGACAACCAAACCTACTGCCATCAAGCTGCCCCCCACTGGAAGCGAGCCTGCATAGGCTTTCCCAGGCTTGGCTATGAACAGAGATTCTCAACTTCCTCCCGCAGAGTGGGCAGGAGGTGTGGACCAGGACTGTGTGCTTGGCAGTCCAACAGGCACACAAGCAGCCAGGGCTGGCGGGAGGGCTCAGAGACTTTTGAGAAGCCTCCTCAACCCTCCCCAGGCACTTCCCAGCTCCTCACTCTCTGTTCTCCCCTTCTCAGTCCACGTGGCTCATAATCAAAGAGTTCCCTACAATTTTTTTCTAATGCAATCATTTTTTCCCCCAATGATTTTATTGGGGGCTTGTAGAGCTCTTAAACATTCAATATCATTTGTATTAAGCATATTTGTACACATGTTGCCATATTCATTTCCAAATATTTTCTACTTGAGCCGTTGGTATAAGCTCCTCTTATGCCCTTTCCTCTAGTTCTTTTTTTTTTTTTATTTCGGCTCCCCATATTTCCCCTCCCCCTCCTCCCTCATGAACCCTTAATAATTTACAAATTGTTTACCTTTTCATAGCGTACACTGTTCAATGTGTCCCTTTACTCACCCCCCTGCTGTCCACACCCCAGAGAGGAGGTCATATGTAGATCCCTGAAATTAGTTCCCCCTTTCCACTCCATGCAATCTTAAGGGAATATTTTCTTTTCTTTACCTTTTCTCCTAAAAGTCAAGTGTATGGGGTTCGTTTCTGTTTTGGAACATAAGTGACATAATAAACCTACATGCCTTTTTCTATAAAGATCTTGATTGTACACAGGCCCTGCCTCATGGCCAATGAGTCAGTTCTGATGTATAGTGAGTGATCTTAGTGGGCAGAGTGGACCTGCCCCCTGTACGTTTCTGTGACCCTAACTCTTTCTGGGAATAGAAAGCTTCATCTTTCTCCAAAGAAGCAGCTGGTAGTTGCGAACTGCTGGCCTTTCGCTTAGCAGCCTGTAAGGGGTTATCTGCTACTCCAACCTGGCTCCTGACTGAAGGAACTACTTACTGAACACAAGGGCCCTCAGGGTAGCTCCAGGGAGTTCAGGCAGAGAAAGGAACTTACCCTTCAAGCCACAGGAAGCAGGAAGCAAGATTTACCCGACTCCAGGGAAGGTTAACCCCAGGAATGGTGTAAGTTGACAAATACTTCCACTCCTCATTGGAAAGCACCGAGGTCAAGCAATGAGTTTCAATGGTAAATTCGTGACAACTCCTCCAGGAGAATGAGTCACAGTCACTCATTAGTAACTTAGAAACTAGTAGGAAAAGTGCCTTTGATTTAACCGAAAACATCTGATCCTCCAACTACCTTTTCATCCATCCCGTGGGCTGGACAGAAGCTGGGGCTCAGTGTTAGGCAGCTATCTGGCTACGAAGCTTTTGAATCCAACCTGCAGACGCCATTCCTGTCTCTGTTCAAACTCCTAGCGACTCATGATGCATCTTACTCGTGGTGGTGGTGGTGTTAAAACAACAACTAAACACCAACCAGAAGAACCTCACGGCTCTCAAGTGGGCTGACTCTTCACGACCCCATCGAGCAGAGGTGAACTCCGCCCTCGGGATTCCAAGGCTGTGCTTCTTCATGAGAGTGGGCGGCTATAGCTTTCTCTCATGGAGTGGCGGGTGGGTTTGAACCACCAACTTTCTGGAGGCCGGCCAAGCTCTTAATCACTGTGAATTAGATGTCCACACTAAACTTGTTGACTTCTCCCTCACTTTAACACCACTGTGGGAAAATACTATCGTCTGACATGCCAACTTGGTGATCCTACATCATCAGGAAGCACCCCCCCAAAAAAAGCAAAAAAAAGAACCGTCTTTAGCTACAGGGCCGTTGAGTGGCACTGCCTTTCCAAGAAACAAAATGGCTGGAGGAAAAGTAAAACATTTCGAAGACAAGAATGTGCACGTTCAAGGGCTATAAAACTTCATGAACTCAAAAACTAAAAATAGCTGTCTTAACTAGACAAAAAAAAAAGTACATTGCTATCAAGTTGGTTCTGATTCATAGTGACTCTCTACAGGGTCTCTGGGACTGTACATCTTTATGGACAGCTGCATTTTTCTCTTGTGGAGCAGCTAGGAGATTTGAACCTCTGACCTTGCAGCTAGCAGTTCAACACTTACTTGATAGTGCCACCAGGGTTCCTTGTGCCAACAGCACAGTAGTTGGTTATAGACTCTGCAACAAAGCACTTCTAGGGTCTTAAATAGTACTACTAAGATTTCTTTAATTATTTTACCTAAGTACAGAAACCTACAAAATGATAAACCAAGATCACCCTATTAAAAGACAATGTCAATTATTTCTTTGTTCTAAGAAACTGTGTTAAGTACTCACTGGCAGTACCTGTACCCTGATCTTCATATTAATTATGCTTTTTTTGCTCAAAATTGACTGCCACACTATGCCTCATAAGTCAGATTTGAAAGCTGCCACGATAAATGTTCTAAATGGCTGATTAAAAAAAAAAAACTTGACAGCTCACCAAATAATTCTTTATGAGTTTTATCGCATAGAGTTGATGGCTCCCTATGCCTGTACTGTACTGTCAAGTCCCTGTGGGGCTGTTCTCCTCAAGGTTCGTGGTTCAAACCCAGACAACCTGTGGTATCAAAAGGAGGCTGTCAGTTCCAGTAAAGAATTACACCCGATATAGGGTTACTGTGACTTGGTACTGATTCCGTGACAATGAGTACACCTATATTTACATCTTTTATAAGCATACGAATATGATCATTCTTTCAAGATGCACCACCTTACTGACTAGCCTACCTAAATATTTTTTCCCTTCTAGCTCCTAGTTCCAGATTACAAATGACTCTTCTGATACACAAGCAATGAAACTTACAATTCCTTTTGACAGCACCAATTTATTTTGACTGTCATCATTGTTAAACTCCTAAATTGATTGAACTGAAATGCTTCAATTCTAAAGGATATAAGTATTTCTGGTGGAGTCCATGTAACTATAACAAAGAAGAGTTTTGTGTTATTGATTAAATACATTTTTTAAAAAGTTCTTGAGGCTGCCTTTCATATCATCACATCAGGATTGTTATTTCTTTTAGTCCACACCTTACTTTAAGGAGGCTTGGTTCCAAAACATATAAGAAGATACGCACACATGAGGTACTATACTCAGCAAGCCAAGAGTGCCAGTCAGGGCACCTATCTTTTACGTGGCACCAAATGACACTTTGTAGAAAAGACAATGGCAGCGATTCATTCAACAGCCTCAAAAAGATAGGCATGAACTGCATGCCAACATGGAAAAAAGCATAAGCTTTGAAATCGGACAGGTGACTGCACCCATCATCTCTGCCACCACTATCACTCTGATCCTGGGCCAACGACTTAGCACTCTCAGAGATTTCTCATCAGAAGAAGAGGGGTGGGGGTAGGGTAGCAGGTTTACCATGCAGGTTTTGCAAGGGCTCAATGAGAACTGTGCTATAAAAAGCCAAGCATATAATTTGGCATATTAAGAGGCAGGGAGGGGCCCTGGTGGTGCCATAACTAAGCACTTGGCTGCTAACCCAGAGGTCACTGGTTCAAAGCTACCAGATGTTCCACGATGGAAAGATGTGGCAGTCCGATTCCATAAAGATGACAGTCATGGACACACTCATAGGCAATTCCACTCTATCCTTCTACGAGGTCACAGTGAGTGGAAAGTGACAGCAATGTCTTTTTGGTTGGTTGGTTGGTTTTAAAGGAATTGCTAAACATTTCTTGCTTCTCTATTAAAGACCATTAGTGATTCATTTGAATTTGTCATCTAGGTAAAGATATTAACTGTAGGGCTCTTTGTGAAAGAAATGAATTGGAAACTGTCTAGCCATAGGGAAATGATCATATTAAGAGAGATTTATACAGCCACTCCAAATATTTTTCAAATAATATTTCATGACAAGGGAAACTTTCACCCTGGAATATAAGTGAAGAAAAAGAAAATCTTTTAAACAGCAATAGCTCATATTACGGAGCATTTACTATAGTTTGAGCCCAGCATCAAACTATGAACAGTCACGCATTATGTTATTTTATTTTTACAATAAACCTGTAAGGCATACGATTGCTATCCTTATTCTATAGGAGAAAATAAAATGTAGAAAATAAAATAAAATTCAATCCATGGCCACTGCATAAGCAGCGCGGTCAGGACTATAATCTTCAAGTGTCTGAACCCAAAGCACTTCCAAAGCCTGAGCTTAGAATTCTTCAGTCCGAACTTCCTATGTCCACCAGGAGGCAGCTGTTGCTGCTGCAGGGTGCTGGGAGTCCACTCCGACCCACAGTCAGAACAGCACTGCCTCACACACCTTTGCAGAAGCAGATCATCACCCATCCTACTCCTTCAAAGCCACTGGGTAGATCCCAACCACCAACCTTTTGATTCCCAGTCAAGCTTGTATGCCGCCATGGATCCTGCTGTTTAAAACACACACTCACACACACAAACATGCCCATTCGCCACCACATAGACACACATCTCTGGAAGGAAAACACACCAAATGCTGACAGGGACAGTCTCTGGGTGGTGAAATTATTGTTGACTTAAAACTAATAAAAACATCTATTTCAATATTTCCCACTTTCAAGGTGTAGGCATTATTACTATTACCAGAAAAGCTGCTTTCAAAAGATAAAAAAGTATGGAGCAGTTTCTAAAATGTAAAGTATGGTGCCGATAAGAGTAGTTCTGCAGAGTGATACTGTCTGTATCCCTGGCCTTTCTGAATTGGAATTGTTCAGTGTTCTCATTGCCATGGGCCGATTCTCCTCTATATTTTCTTTTTCCTTTCCACCCAGCTCAACATTAAAGAGTGACTGAAGTTAAAGGAGCTCGTTTGTGCATGAATACGGTAAAATGGAGTACACACACACAGGTATGCATATGTGACAGATACGAGACATTAGTACAAAAGTCAAAGCACTGTGGAAGGGAAAACCAAAACACAGCCCTTTCCAAATCATGTCGAATCTTCCACTTACGGAAAACACATCCATTGGTGACATGAGGCCATGGGTGCATTCTTTGTCATGGTCATGTTAGTGACACGGCCATGGATCCATGTGAAAGAGGTGCCGGCACGCAGTCTGGACCTGCTGCAGCCTGATTGCTGTCTCTCCCAGGAGGTGTGACTGTAATGATGTGTCAGAGTGACGCCCTGTCATCCCACCAATTCATTTCCAGAGCAATGATCTTCATCAAGAGAGCTCAGTGATGTCCCCCAAAAGCAATCCCTTTGAACCAAACAAACCCACAGGAGCTGGAATCCTAGGTAGGTGTGCATGTCTTTTGGGAAATTGTTATTTTCCTTTAAAATATATGAAGTGTAGGCTATGTTTTTCAAGAAATGTTTAAAGAGAAAAATTAATGCCATCTCAAACTCACTCTGAGTAACCTTGCTTCCTTTTCTGAGTAGGGTTTCGATGATTGGTAATCAGGACACCAACAAGGATAACATAACCAAGTCTTTCCTGACTCTCGCCCCTACTATTCAGAGTCCGTGGAAGAAACAAAGTAAAATCAAGAGCGAGATGTCAAGATGTCTCTGGTAGGAACTCGACAACAACTTGGTCTGTCCCAGTTACCACTTAAGAGCCCCGCTGGTGGGGTGCGTTACCCATGGGCCTGCTGACCACAAAGTCGGCAGTCCACACCACCTGCTGCCCTCGGAGAGAAAGATGAGCGGCAGTCCCACTCTCTCCCAGGGACGCTCGATACTAGAACGGACTAGCGGGCAGTGAAGCCCAGAGGGGCCGTCCCACTCGGTCCTATTGGGGCATTATGAGTTGGCATTGACCCAAAGGTGTTGACCCATTAGCCCTTCATCAATGCAGAGCAGGCACCATGCTCAAATATGCCATTTTTTTTTCCAAAAAAATTTTGTGTCTAAATTTTGTTATAAAAATAACCTTATTACCTTTACAGTACTCTCCATTACACTTACTACTTTTGTCAAATTTGTGATTCCATTCTCAGAAACATTTTTTCAAACTATCTATTTGGAAGGCTGACAGCACTCCCTGTCTTTTTCTTCGTCTCTGTCAATCGCTGTTCTGTCATGTTCCTCTGCATTCGCAGAAACAAAGAGAAGTCACACGAAGCAAGGTAACTGACAAAGGTTTATGGAGCAGGAAAGACATGCTGGTTTTTTGCCACAAACTGGAGAACTGAGATTGCTGCATGACCAGGTACACTGTCATGGTGCCAAAACCAGGCGCCATCTGTCATAAATCAGGCCTTTTTGGTCACACATGGTGACACCATCTTTTCAGAACCTCTAAATACTTGATTCACAGTCTGACCTGGTGGAACCAACTCCAAATGCACTACGAGTCGACATTTTCGTCTATTCAGGAAGTTGAGAAAACCTGAACACTTGAGTTTTTTTCTCCTTTCCATAATGGTGCCCTTATAAGTGGTGTACAACATCACAACAGTTTCTTTGGCAATTTTCCCCAAGCAGGAAACAAAATTTCACAGCTACATGCTGCTCTCTTAAATCAGCCAAAAAGTGAGGTTTGGGCAAAACTGCTTCTAAGAAAAAATACACTGTGACCAGAGAGAATCTTCCCAGGCAACACCATTGGGTGTCCTAATTCAGAAAGAATTGCTTGATGCTAAAAAAATTAGAATTTTTTTTAAAAAAGGCCTGATAGGGAAGAAGTTATTTGGCAAACAGAGACAAAAATCCAACAAGGATAAATGTAAGATCCTCTGTATTGGTTCACACAAGCACAAAATTAGGGAGATCTGGCCGGATAGCAATTGTAAGAAAGATACAAGTCTTATATGACTTCAGGAGTCTTAGCTGGTGCAAATGGTAAATGGCTGATGTTCCTAGTTGCGTAGCTGAATGGCTGGAGATTTGAGATTACCCAGAAGTACCTCAGAAGAAAAGCCTGGCCATCTTCTAAAAACAGAGCCACTGAACACCGTCTAGAGCAGCATTCTAACCTAACATACATACAGTTTCTGAGAGTCAGGAGAAACTACATCAACAACGGGTTTATCTGACTGTTTGCTAGACAGGAAGTGTGCTACTTACGACTCGCAAAGGAAACCAGCTCAAACTCTGGCTAGATTAATCAAAGAGAGGGGTCCTGAAGAGAGGAGTGGGCAGGAGAGAACTGTCCCCATGAGTTTCTGAGATGGGAGAAGAAAGCTTGTCTTCTTCCTGTGGAGTGGCTGGTGGCTATGGACTGTTGACCTTGCGGCTTGCAGGCCAATGCATAATCACTATGCCACCAGGGCTCCTGGCAGAGTTCAAATGGGAGCAGGTGGTCTGGGATGCTGGGGAGGGATTCCTGTGTGTGATGGAAGGTTCCATCGGTGACTCTCTGGAAGATACGTCCAACACCTTTACTTAAACAGCACTGCCTTTATAACTAAGAAAGAGTTATGCACCCAGAAGAGCCCAGAAGAGTGAGATTCAACAAAAGTTTGAAAAATATAAATTAATGCTGCCATGGCAACCGTGGTTGCTGCCATCCAGCTGAAACAGGGGTTGCTCTGGGACTTCCAGAACAATAAATGAGTTGATATGTTCAGTGCTGCAAATCACCATCAAAGGGCCTCTTTAAAATGCTTTCCGTATTCATCTGGAGTCAGAAAGGTGACGTTCTCTCCTTAACGGGGTCACAATTTCAGGATGACACGTGACTTTATCTAAGGTATTGCCAAGGCCTGTGCAGGAGATCCACGAGCCGAGCAAGTCCCTGGGAGCCCAGCGGACGTACTGAATTCAGCCCACATTCAGACTTCACCAGGATCAGACATGAGAAAGGACAAAGACCTCTTAGGCCAAGTCCATACAAAGTCACAGTAGCTGGCCTAACCTCTTCTACTTGCCCCCTTTGAAAATTACGGAGCGGTCTGAGAAACACCTGCCGATCGGAAGTGGCACTGTCACATCAGGTGAGCTCACTGCTGTCTGTGCCGCTTGGCTAAATGGGCTTTCTTGCTTACATATTAGCAATCACCACAATATAGGAAAGTCAGCCCACGCTGAGAGCGATATTGCCTCTCCCATCAAAAGCACTCTTTCCTTAGTACATAAAGCTTCTTCCCTTCTTACAAGCAACAAAGGCTCCAACAAAAGAACTTCCTGAACACCCACGGTTCAGGATAGAGTGGCTCCCACCACATAAACATGAAGCCTGTTCCCGGTATCTAATTGGTATGTGGACCTTCCCTTACAGGGTATTTTAGCGGCTTTCTTTATTTGCACGGTCTCAGCAAAGAATAGAAATAAAAGTTTATTTTGATGGCAGTGTACCTGACTATTCAAAGACCTGCTCTGTTTATTCTTACATTATCCTGGCAGAGGATGCAAACCTGCCTTTGTTCATGCTTCATGCTGCACCCGTAATCCCAGATGCAGATTTTCACAAATGCAAACCACTCGGCAGGACTAGACAGAGGCAAAATGTGAAGGGGACTACCTTCTTTCCACTCCCTTTTCCTCACCCCAGCATGGACGCCCTTAGTCCAGAAACCTTATCCTATTCATTATCAGTCTGAGAGGCGGAGTTTCTCCAACATTACTCATCCGAAGGATCCCTAGTGGTGTGGTGGTTATGCATTGGGCTGCAATCTTCACGGTCGGTAGTTTGAAACCATCAGCTTACATTCTCAGAAACCCACAGGGGTCAATAGGAGTCAGCATGGACTTCCAGGTATCAAGAAGGAGCACATGCCCTAATAAACGCTAAGTTGTCAACAGCTGTGGGGCACTGTCAAGGGAGGACTTGCTCTTACAAGAGTCCTGGTAGTTCAATGGACAAAGTGTTGACGGCTAACTGACAGGCCAGAGTTTGAATCCACCAGCCACCACACAGGAGAACGAATGTAGTCGTCTGCTTCCATAATGGTTTCCCCTTAAAGGGGAAATTCTACTTTATCCTCTAGGGTGGCTGTGAATTGGGATCGACTCAGTGGCAGTGGGCTTGGGGCACTTTATTGTTCATCCAATAAAAGCAGAACAGTCAAGATCATCACCCTGACTTCATAATGAGAAAATTGAGGTTCAAGAAGCTAAAATAACTTGTTCAAGTTCATACAGTGAGTCATTAGATGAGTCAAAACCGAGTCTTTCTAACTTCAGAGATTGTCCTCTTTCTCTTCCAAGTTCTAGTGGTCTTTGGGAAAGCGAATTGAATTTTTACAACTCAGACTTACGCACATTGAAGATGAAGGAAGAGAGAAGCTACTGGTACTAGAATTGTCTTTTGTAGTAGTATGGATCCTGAAATCACACAATAAAGACCATTTTCTATATATCTAACTCCAGTCTTCCTGCAGGAGACAAAGAAATGTATTAAAATAGAGGAAAACCCACCCTATACTTGCCTTTACTGACTCAACAAAGGCATTTAGTGTGGATCACAGCATATTGGGGATAATATTCCAAAGAGTGGGAATTTCAGAACACTTAATTGTGCTCGTGTGGAGGACTCTGTAAAAAACCAAGAGGCCATCACGTACACAGAACAAAAGGTTGCCGTGTGGCTCAGGGGAAGTGTGTCTCAGGGCTGTGTCCTTTCACCACACATATCCAATCTGTATGCCGGACAAATAACCCAAGATGCTGGACTACGTAAAGAAGAACACAACATCTGGACTGGAGGAAGATTCTGGAAGAACTGGCAATAGACGGATAATAATCTTGCCTGCTGAGAGCAAGGAGAGGTTGAAGCGCTTACTGACCATATGAAAGACTAGCCCTTCACTCTGGACTGTGTCTCAACATAAAGACAACAAAAATCCTCATAACAGGACCATGCGAACATCCGATGGGGAAAAGGCTGAAGCTGTGGGTTTCATTTTACTTGGATCCATAATCAAGGCCCATGGAAACCTGGGTTGAGAAATCCAGCGCTACTTACTGAATTAGGAACGCCGGTGCCCAAGGTCTCACAGAAGTGTTGATGAGCACAGAGACTACTTTAAGGACAGAAGTGCACGTGACCAGAACCCTGGCTCCTCACTGCGGATGAACACTGGGCACCAAGTGAGGAGGACTGGAGAAGACCCGATGCATGGGAATGGTGGTGACGCCACGCAGCACTGACTGTACTGGGGGCTGCCAAAAGAATCGGCACATCTGTCCAGCCGGAGTGCTGCTGAGAGCTGAGGGTGGTGACACTTTGTCTCACGTACTTTGGCCAGGTCATCAAAAGGAGAAGGGCACTATGCTCGGGAAAGTCCAGGGCCTGTGAAAAAGAGGGAGGGAGGGCCCACAAGACTGACTGTGGCCCCAACAATGACTCCTACAGGGTATTGACTGGAAGGGCGGCACAGAGCAGGGAATGTTGTGTTCCCCGATGTACCTCGAGGGCAGGATGCGCCAGGCCACTCATCAGCCCTCACAAGAGCTCCAAGTGCTTGCCTTCTCCTCCCCTTTCCGTGTGGCACCCTGTGTATCCAAGGGACTCCGATACCAGCAGGCAGCCAATCAGCAAGCATCGCTGGTGGCAATGTGGGTGAGGTGTTAGCTTGTTCCCCTTACCAAGTCTATGGTTCAGCCCCACCAGGCACTCTGGGAGAAAGCCTCGGCGAGGGACCCGGGACGTCCGAAGGAACTCCGTGGCAGTAGGCTTTCCTTTGATTTGCTATGGTATTGAGGGGTGTGGAATCAGGGAATGGCCACTGTTCAGGTAAGCTCGTCCATTCCACACATATCTATCACAGGAGCTCACTGGATTCCCGGCCCACTGCTGGAAGGTGTTGGGTTCAATAGGCTTGAATGGAAGAAGCAAGGACTCAGGTCTCCTAGGACTTACAGTTCAGGGGCAGGACTGTTGTCCCAGTAATGTCTGAAGAGAGGTTATAGAACCAATACCCAAGAGGACTTAGGATTCCAATTCCTGAATTTCAAGCGGGGTTTTGGAATGTGGGCCACCGGTGGAAAACCTGGATCCGAAAAGAATCTCACGTAAAACAAATAAAAGGCACTGCTCGTGCTGAGCCGGGAGGGGGCTTCTTTCAGAACTGAAGGGAGCCTGCAAATGGAAGATAAAAACTCTACCTATTGGTCTTCATTGGATTCTAATTCCGCTCAACTTCCCCCTTGATTGGAATGGTGGCTTCCATCACCTCCAAGTTGCTCCCTCCTGCTCCCACTCCATAGGTTCTAATTTCCTCTCACTGGTTAGCCTTGTCCAGTTTGAAAACATAAAGCACTACTACTATCTCTTAGGACACACCACACTGTCTTCAGGGTCTTTCTGCCAGCCTACAAACCTTTCCCTGAAAGCCTTTTCTGCCTATCGATCCACAAATTGTTGCCTTCGGCGTCTTGGACAGAACTATCTCTGCAGAGCACTTACCAGTGTTTTGATACATTGCTTTGATTCACAGTGATGGACACATTATTGACATTCATTGATTCCTTAAACTGCCGAGGGCCCTGGAGCTTGCTGGGTGGGCGAGTCACCTGAGTCCACTGGGAAGCAGGGAAGATGGGAGAGAGGAGCCTACGCATGGCTCCCAGGGTTTTTGTTTTCTTTAACTCAATGCCTAAGAAGTAGAAGCTTCCAGGAAACATGTGTCTCCCCTGCCTCCTGTGATCCTCTTGTCAGTCTCAGACTCCTTCCTCTTCCAAACCACAAGCACCCCTCCTGCCCACCCCTGAAGGTAACAGGGAAGGTGGTGTAACACTGCACAGCTCCTCGAGGGAGCTCCCGAGCCAGACCCTCAGACTGTGGATCTGATCTCAAGGACATTAGGGATGGATGCGGCTGGATAATCGCTGCTGCTCTGACTTAGCTCCTGGGCTTGCCTCCCACAGGGCATGGGTCCCAGCAATGAGATGTCCTGTAACAACAGCATTGTCCAATAGCATTCTCATGCAAGTCCCACCGGTATCTTCAATATTCGAGTTACCATACTTTTCTTAAAAAAAGAAAAAAGCTAAATTACTTGTAAATATTGTATTTTATTCGACCCATCATATCAAAAACAGTGTCATTGAGCATGCAGTCAAAGGCAGAAACTGTTGCTATGTTACATTCCCCACCCCACCCATGAACGTATTTGACGTCGAGTCCATCTCGATTTGACCTGGCCATGTTTGAAGTGCTCAGTCGCTACACGCAGTTTGTGGAACCAGGACTCGGCAGGGCAGTCCTCGCGTCTCACCTCTCTCATCACTTGTTCCTGCCATGCCTTGCTTCCTTGAGTCGGCATGCTCTGGGCAGGGGCAGACAGGCGAAGGGGTAAACAGTGTCATGAGAGAAGACTTGGAGACACACATGAAGAGAGGTACCAAATCACAGGGAGTTTCTGTGCCTCGCCAGAAAACTCAGCTTTTACTCTGAGGGGACAAAAAGCGGCAGAAAGATTTTAAGTAGCAAAGTGGTGATCAAAGCTGCCTTTTAGAAGCTCAGAAAGAGGCAAGGCAGAGCGGAGGGAGGTGTTCACCAGTATGAGAAAGGTCCTGGGCCCAGAGAGTAACACTCGCCATGGCGGAGAGTGGGGGAGGCAGACGCCAGAGTCCGAGACGATCGCTTCTCCAGGCTGGGCACTCCATACCAGCAGAGGTTAAGGAAGAGGGACGTATCAAGGGTAACTCCCACATTTTCAATTTAGTAACTGGATACCGTGGGTTTCGTGAATGAAGACAGAGGACACAGAAGGAACACAACACGCGGTGTGGTGCTGGGCAAGTGGACTTTTGAACTCTCGGAGTCGCAGGTATCTGAAGGAGATGCCAGGAACAGGGTCATGGTGGGGGCTAAAGCATACTTGGGGATCAGTGCCACACAGGTGGCTACTGGCCAGGCACGAAGATATTGGCCCCGGCGAACATGAAGTGGAGCACAGAGGATCCGAGACTGAAGCTGAGGCGGGGCTAAGTCTTAGGGGAGGGAAGCAGCAAGAGCGGGCTAATAGAAGGTGGCTGGGCCGATGGCAGGTGCCAGGACTGAAGCCGGTGGAAAGAAGCCCCTGGAAACAGCCCAAAAAGCAGCCCAAGCTCCCGGAGAGGAAAATGAAAGCTCACAAGTAGGAAGGAAAAGCAGAAGACACTGAGAGCTTACTGGCAAGGCTGCAAGGGTAGGGGCCCTGGCCACACAGGCTGGTGGCTTTAAGAAATCTGGCACAAAGCACCTACACACGCACACGGGAAACCCCCGTCATGTGTGACTGAGGCGATGCCGTCTTTGGTTCCATTCCTGTTGAGACACCTGGATCCCCTGCCACAGCTCCAGAGGCCACCTGCATGTCATTAGGTGAAAGTGCTGTCTCGGAGCCTGTTGCACATTTAAGAGTAAACCTTTGCAAAAGAAATCACAGGCCTCACAGCAAGGTGTCTTTTGTTCTTACTCAGCTGGTCAGAGCAGACCCAGCCCAGGATCCTGTCAGAGCTAGTACTTCGGTCTTTGTTACACCCTGAATTCTATACTGCCTGCAACGTACACAACTCCTTTGAAAAGAAAAGCATTTGGGAAAGGCTCTAAGGAGCTGAGAGTGTTCGACACCAGGCGCTGCGGAAGAAAGGCCAGGAAACAGAGGCCATGTCAGGATAGCCGGTCTGGCCATCTTAAGCACAGGCCTGGACAGTCTAGGGAGGTGGGGCAGGAGCGGGGTGGAAGGAAGGCAGGAGGGGATACAGGGAATGGGCGTGGAGCTGCCTGCTGAGACAGGGACTGAGCTGGAGTCTACACCACCAGAGGGAAGGGGGCGCCAGGCTTCTGTGAGTCTTGGTTCAGTGTGGATCAGTGGTAAGAAAGATATGCATGTGTGTGGTGAGAGTCTAGACTCAGAAAGGCCCGGATTGGGCCAGGGCCCCAGAGGCTGCAAAAGGAAACTGCTTCCAGAAAGATGAGCCTCTGGAGGAAGAGCATAAAGGGGAACCATTTTTAAGAAGAAAATCCTGCTGTTTATAAGGGGAAAAAAAATACCATTGTGACATTATCTTTCTAGAAATAGAAAAGTTTCTTTTTCTTTTTTTAAATAATAGACGCCAAGTTGTCTGGAATTTTCCTCGACTTCAGCGCTGTGGGCTCAGAACCTCACGACTTCCCAACACATTTGAACGTCCCTGAACATCACCTCAGGCTGCTCCTCTTCACACATTTGTTTATAATGAGTGGTCTCTGATGGCTCCCTGTCTGTGTGAACAGAAAGCAAATATTTTTAATTGTCCTGAGCAGTTACGTCACAAGAAGAAAAAAAAAAGTCAATGCTTGGAAGTCACACCTGATGGGTCTGCCGCTTATCAACCCTGGATGTGACCCTGTCATGTAATGAGCCCCCGCTTCCACGTCCCCTTTGGCAAAGGGCACATAATCCTAGTTGCAGGGTCACTGTCCGCTAAGTGAGGTGATCACAAAGTGGGACCTACCATGAGGGTAACAACTGCCTTCCTGTGCCCCTGCACCTCCGGGAACTGGGTGCTCCTGTCACTGGTGGCAGACTGGGCTTCACTGTGGGCAGCTGGTTGTGAGGTCAGCAGTGTGAACCCACCAGGTGCTCCGAGGGGAAAAATGCGGCTTTCTGCTCTCATCAAGATTTGCAGCCCTGGGCTGAGCCCCGGTGGCGTAAGTGGTTGAATGCGAGACTGCGGCCCACGAGCTTGGTGGTTCAAATCCAGTGGCGGCTCTCAGGAGTGGCACTGGGTAGCGCCCACGACCACCAGAGGCAGTGATGCTCCCGCCCACCCCCCCACCCCCCCAAAAAAAGATTTGCAGCCCTGGAAACACCAAGGGGGCAGCTCTACCCTGACCTATGGAGTCGCTGTTAAGTCAGTATCGGCTCAAAGCTGGTGAGCTGGAGTCAAAGAATCAGAGAGTCCCCAGTTAACTGCTCCACTGATGATCCAAAGGTGAGCATTGAGAACCCAGCAGCTGCTCCTGGAGAGGGGGATGTGCTCGTCTGCTGCTGTCGATTTTCGGCCTGGGAAAGTATGTGGGGCAGCTTGACTCGCTCCAACAGGGTGGCAATAAATCTGATTTGTTTTTTTCTCTCCCCCCCTCCCTTGGTCGAGGAATTAGTACCTGACCACAAATATCATCCTGATTCCTAGGGAGAATGAATGCATCGATCCACGTTAAGAAGGAAGTTTAAAAAGTCCAAAGGGCTGTCTATTCTTTGTACTCTCTCTTCCTCGTGACAGAGCCCGCATGCATCTCTGCCAGGGTTTGACTCCCGCCCTGGCGGGGCCATGTCAGACACTCAGCTCCTCGCCCCATGAAAGAAGGGGGAGCCCTGCAGCCTCTTGGTGCGAGAACATCAGGGCAGTCTGTTTATAAAAGTTTAAAGCCAAACAACAACAACAACAACAAAAACCACCACTGAAGTCAACTCTCTTCCCAAATCATAGCAACCCTGCTGGTCTCCTACCAGGGTTCGGAGACAGTTCAGGCCCGGGCTTGATTCCAGTAAAATAGGATCATAGGGATGTGTACCTCACAGCACTCATTTGAGAATAAAAAGAGATTATGCATTTAGATAAGAACATTATGATATAATCTATGCTTGAATATTTTAGCCCTGGGGACACTTCCTAAACCTTTAATCGGACAGCCTTCCTTCTGTCGACTCCCAAATCCGCCTCCCTCTAGCCTACACCGTTGGTTTTGATAGTACACCCCAGGAACTGGCGCTCCGTGAGCTAACCGGGGTTAAGACCAACATGCTTCCTCACTCACTGAGCTGGCTGTGTGGGACACACCCTGGGGCAGACCTCTGTGGGCCCTGCCCGAGGCAGGGGCAGCACGGCCACACAGGAGGCCTTCTGGAATAGTCTCAGCAAGCTAGATGCAATCCAACAACGCACGGGTTCCGCGGCTTACAAGATTTATATGGCACATTTGTGTCATGGTCGGTTCGGTGCTTGGCACCGTGCGTGATCATCGCAGGGATCTGGTCTCCTGTCACCTCTACAAGATGAAGCAGTGCAGATCCCTGATGCCCAGAATGGATGGGGCTGGCGTGTGGAAGCAGCTGGAGTGTGAGTGCTGATATGAAACCCCACCCAGGAAATGCGGCTCCAAAAGCTTCTCCCCACAAGCCTCCTCTTCCCCGCGCACCGCCCCCCCCACACACACACCGCATGCACACACACGGGAAAACCTCTGAACTCTCATCCAAGTTTCTCCAATGTGTGCAACGCAAATCACTTCTTCCGGAAGGTCTCCCCAACCCCTAGCAGAAGGAAGGGTTCTCTTCTAAACTCTCTTAACCCTTTGTTTCTGGGACACACGTTATTTCTCCTGCTGGACTATAAACTCCTTCCCAGCATACACAGTGCCTTGTACAAATCAGTCTTTATTAAGTTTAGCAAATCGAATTTTACCCTCAATCCGACTAACTGGATGGGTGTGGCCACTGCTTCCCCATCCAGCTTTTAATGCAGGATGCAACGCCCCCTGGCCCCACCCCCTCCAGATAAATTCCAGCAGGGTTTTTTTGTTTTGTTTTAATTTACAAGGATGCTTTTAAATACAAGAGTTGGGCAGCTGCGTGTTACCGGTTGGATGATAAAGGCTGGCCTGCTGAACTTTTACATACCTCATGGCTGCAGCATACTTGCTTTACTGTAGTCTGAAGCCTTTTATCTTTGCTCGTCACCTCACTTTAAAATAACTGCAGCCTTTTTCCTTCTAACTCACAACTGCCAGACTTCATCATTATCTCCAAGTCTAGGAACTGCCAAGGACTCAGAATCCTCACAGCTGATGGAGAGACAGATTAGAACCCCTGATGAGAAATGGGGGCAAGCTCCATGACAGATGCCTCCTTCCAGTGCCTGTCCCTTTGTAACCAATGTCAACATTCATTGCCACATTAACAAATATTTATTGAGCACTGACTAGCTGTTGGGCAGTGAGCTGGGCTCTGGGCACACACTGATGAGCAGAACACAGGTAACATCAAAGTCCATCATTTAAGATAGAAATTCACCCGTGTACATTCTATTTATCCTTGATAAGGGATTGCTGGGTCTAGGACATTGGCTCTCTATGCAGAGCTCCCCTCAACACAAGAACATATTGCACTAATAACATGGTATTCGGTGATGCTTACCTTCCAAACACAATTGCTGAAGTCTAAAATGGATGCATAAGCAAATGTGGTGAAGAAAGCTGATAGTGCCTGGCGATCAAAAGACATAGTGTCTGGGGCCTTAAAGACTTGAAGGTAAGCGAGCGGACCTCAAGCAGGGAGGCAACAAAGCCTATGTGGAAGAATCATACCAGCCTGTGTAATCATGAGATGTAGAGAGGATCAAGTCTCAAGCATCAGAAGGTCCAAAGCAAACAAGCAAATGAGGTGGGTTGGAGCAGAGACCCAAAGTCCACCTATAGACATCTGGAGATCCCTCACAGAAGGGTCACAAGGGAAGGGTGAGTCAATCAGGGTGCAACATAGCACTGTGATAATTATAAAATCAATTGTCAATTTGAGGCTTAAGAGTGAAGGGGTGGAGTTTGGCCTGTCAATCAGATCTCAGCTTGATGACCTCATTTGATGTCGCTAAGAAGATAAATAGCTCATTGGAGGCGGGACACCAGCTCACACTCTGCAAGACATTACTGCCAGAGTCTGATGGAGCTACGCTGATGTAATCAGTACTCTAGAGCTGGAGGGGCCACATGGAGATCCCTGCCAGTGTTGAAAAGCTCACACCACCACTGGATCCACAAGACCTCCCACCCTTTGCCTGGGATCTTCCTACATTCGACATTGTTGCATGTGTTTCGTGCATCTGAAGAGGACTTTATAGATTGGGCTATAAAGCCCAATCACAGGGGCTAGTATCAGACTTAAGAACTTGATCTAGACTGGGCCAGGATGTTTTCTCAATATTCAACAGCTCTTGTATACAAAGCTAGAGTGTCTATGAATTTGGGGCTCTAGTCAACTCAGTAACATAAGCACTGATGAATGACATATTCCTCTAGTTCGTTAATGCTCCCCCACACACATCATGATCCCAGTTTTACTTTATAAATCCAGCTGGACCAGAGCATGTACATTGGTACAGATAAGAGCTCTGGACACACAGAATCCAGGACAGATAAATTCCTCAGTAATGCAATTGCAATGATTAACATGTAACTCCTGAGGGGGGCAAACAATAGAAATGTGGGTGAAGGGAGACAGTGACAGTGTAAGATATGAAAAGAACAATAATTTATAATTTCCAAAGCTCCGCAAGGGTGGGAGGGTGGCGAAGAAAGGGAAAAAGAGGAGTTGATACAAGGGTTCAAGTAGAAAGAAAGTGGTTTGAAAATGATGATGTCCAAATGTGCTCCACACAAAGGGTGGATGTATTGTTATAGGAACTGTAAGAGCCCCCCCCCCAATAAAATGATTTATTTTTAAAAGCGAGATTGCTGGGTCTAAAGGCTCAAAGTCAGACTGAAAAAGTGCTCTCAAGGAACTTGCCATCTAGTTGGCAAAGCAGGATTATGCAATAGTATCTATGCAAGCAACAGTATGGAGGGCTGGGGTGGGGAATCATGTACAAAAAAAGGAGGAGAAAGAAATAAACAAAGGCAAGCAGAACTTGAAGTGTGTCTGAAAACAACAAGAAATGTAGTCTAAAAGACACAGCCCCAGCAAAAGGGCGCACTTGTAAATGAGCATATTGCATCTGTAGGATGTAGAAACAAGATGTTCCTGTGTCTGAAAGCAGCAAAAAATAAAGTTGCATAGTTAAATCAAGGTAAGACTGAGGAATGTGGAAGCCAGGATAAGAGGTTAGACTGTCTACAAAAGCAATGGGGAGCCATGGAGCATGGTGGAATCACTGGAAAGAGCTTTCACTTTAGAGTCAGGTGTGTTGATCACAGCTTCCGGTAAGGTATTGGAGAAGAGTTCTCAGAGAAGGGTTTCTGTAAAACACTGATGTGATTAAAGATGTGCAGAATGGGAAAAACTCAATTACAGAGAGGCCACCATGTCACTGACCATCATCATCCCGGAACACAGGGACAGTTGATAGCCTCAGCAGGAAGGGGCCTCAGTGGAAAGGGGAGAATGTGAGAAGTGACTTTGAGGGGCTGCTACAAAGGGAGAGTTAACAGGACTTGAGAGATGAGTCAGAGATGGTCCTTAAGCTTCAAGTCCTTGTGATGAGGAGAATGCTAAGCATCAAGAAGAGGGAAGTCTTATCATGAAAGGAATGGGTTTAGCAAAGGACAAAAAAATGTGTTATCAGGCATGTAAGCCTTGGCCTGAAATTAAGGCATCCACCCTGAAAAGGCTAGTAAGTAACTGGGTAAATGGGGAGGACTGGCTTTGGTCAGCACTGAAGATCTGCATGGTGTGAGGAGAGGCAACAGGATCTCATTTAACAATTTATATGAGCCAATAAGAATACTAGCCTAGCCAGGAAACAACAATCATGGCAATGACAGACACAGTGGGGAGAGAACACTGCACTGGTTCTTTTTCTTTGCTGGGTATTTCGGATCCTATCCAGTGCCACGGCACTAAATGAATACACATCAGGAGAAACCCAACATATGGCCCATTTACATAACAAGCATCACAAGTCCAAATTAGCCATTTTGATGTGTCAAGGAAATAACACCTTCCGAGCAAATGACTTCAAGAAAGGGAAGAGAAGGAAAGGCTTTCTTTCTATTATTGTGGCTCCTGGATTAGCTACGGTGGGAATCATGGAAACCGTAGGAGCGTTGTGGGGTGGCGTGCTAAGGCGGACCAGAGATGGAGTCGACCAGCTGCACGCACCGCGTGCACAATCATCAGGGTGCAACTAGCCGGCCCACGGCGCGCCTCTGTCTGTCTACATCTCCACCTTCCTGCTCGGCCTCGTGCCATCATCCGCTGTCAGTCCGCTCACAGTCAAGCCACAGGAGAGGGTCTTCCGAACATGGAGAAGAACCACCACTACGTGGCGATTGACACCGCCTCTGTCTGTAGGTAGCTCAGTTGTCTCTGCTGGTGAGACACGTGGCAGCAGCCTGTTGGTGGCAGGGGTGCTTGGGTCCACGCTGGCTCCGAGTGACCTTCTGTGTGACAGGAAGAAACTGCCTGCTCCCCTCCCATCTTCACCCCAGCTGTGTTCAAGTCCATCACTGCAGCCACGGGCCCAATCCATTTTGCTGCGGTGTTCTCCTTGCCCACCGCTCCTCTGCTTTCCCAAGCACCATGTCCTTCTCCAGGCACTGGCCTCTCATAATACATCATGGTCAATGCACGGCAGGCCGAGTCACACAACTGCCACTTCTGAACAGCAGCCTGCATCCTCGAACCACAATTCTGCCGAGTGCCTGACTCGGCTCAGAGCATGTCCATTGCTAACTAAAAGAAAGCATGATTTTCTGGCCACAGACTGAGAAAGGAAGCAAACTTAGGGACTGCAGAGCTTCACCTCTGCTGGAAAACCGTTTCCTTTACATGCTGCTCATTTACCAGCTGCTCTGTAAAATGCTTCAGACGGGCATTGCTTCAAAGCCGAGGAAGACCAAGGCTGCAATAAGCTGTGGTCTCAGAATTGCTGTTCCCTGGTCCTGGACCGCGTGGAGGTGGGTGAGCAGCTCCCCAAGCCCCCAGGTGCCCATCTTCAGAAGCAGAATCGCCACTTGGAAACCAGCGAGCGCACACTCAACCAGAGGGCTCCCGCCGAAAAGAAAATAAACACGAAAGATGCTTTCATCATTCTGCTTTGTCAAAATGAGTTCAGTGAACTAAGTTGATGCTTATTTCATACTTTCAGAGGCAGAGATTAGAGAAAGAAAGAAAATTGCCAATTAATACACCGTTTCCCGATGCTCCATTTTTTCCCTAACCCCTTAAATATCCCCTGCATTCAAGTGAGTGTATTTTTATGCAAATTGCACTTTGGGAGTGATCCTGGCTGGTGGTCTCTGTGCGTGTGTACATACATGGATGTGTTTAAAGCCACACACACACACACACACACACACACACGGAATCTGATGTATTTTTTTGGTCTCTGCTCCACAGAATGGGTTTAAATGCATGTCCGCGTTTATTCTAAAACTAGCATTACAGGCTGCTAGCATCGCCTGCCTTGTTCAAATGGAAAATATTCCCTAAGTTGTTTTATCCTCAGTTAGAGATCCAACCATCACTGCTGTCCACAGATGTTTAAACTATGGCTACTTGATAAAACTGCTCATATTCACACAACCCACCGCTTTCTGGTTCGGATACAATTCCACAGAGATCATAAATCGCGTTTTCCAGAAGAAGGCAGCACCGTCTCTATTTTGAGAGTCTCTCCGGCACCCTCCCCCTGTGAAGGACTTCGAACTCACTGCCCCGTCTGTCCCCTGTCACACTGCACATCTGCTTTCTCTCTGGAAAACACTACCGGAGTAGCAGGGAGTCGTTCCTTTTAAGACACACTACACAGATGTCTTTCACATCCATAAACACGCCTCTTGCTCCGCAGAGATCCACAATGTCCGTTTTGCTTAGCGGGAGTCTTTCGTGCTCTCTCCCCACCTCCCACCCCCACCCCCAAAGTCTGTGGAGGTTGGTGCGTTTCTCATAGGTTTTCAAGTAAATCTGAAAGTGAGAACATGACCCTGCGGCCCAAGTAAAGAAAGAGGCTGTGTTTGAAGTTCAAGGGGTTGCGCGAGTTCTCACGCAGCAGACCCTGAAATAGACACACTCAAAGGAAACCGCTGGACAGAAAGGCTCTTTAATGCCAGCTCCGCGGCCGCTCCCCAGGGGCTCGGGAAGTTCACAAACGCACGCAGCCCAGGGCCGGGCGCGGGCACCGGCGGGTGGGGGGCTCTCTGGGCAGCGGCGTCCCGGGCAGAGTCTCCGTCCCGCACCTCCGGCGGCTGCCAGAGCCCTTGCGCACCCCCGCAGCCAGCGAGCCCACGCCGGCGGGACAGAGCCGACCGAAGACAGCCCCCCCGCCGCCCTCTCGCGCGCGCCCCACAATCCGCGCCCGCGCCCGCCCGAGCGCGCCCGCGCCCGCCCCGCCGCCGGCCGACTGCGGCGTCCCCGCGCCCGAACGCAGCGTCTGGATGGCCGGTGGCGGCCCCGCGCGGCGCCCAGGGGCGCGGACCCCGGGACTCCCCTCCCGCCGGGGCCCGGAGGCGAGGCGGGCGGCGGCGAGCGCGGGGCCACGTCGGAGCGCGGTGGCTCCACCCTCGTTCGCGCCCCGCCGGCCCGCGAGTCCTCCCGCCGCGCCGGGCGCCGGGCGCCCGGCCGGCGAGGGAGGCGGCCCCGACCACACCCCGCGCCAGGGAGCTGCGGAGTCCGCGCGCCCGGCTGAGCCTCCGTCCCGGCCCCGCCGCGCAGGCCCCGCCGCGCCCGCGCTCGCGCCCGCGCCCCAGCCCGGCCCGGGCGGAAGGGGAGCCGGCGGCCGGGCGGGGGGCGGCCGCGCGGCGGCTGGGGGTGGGGGCAGCCGGGCTTACCTGGGCGCCGAGCGCCCGCCGCTGCGTCCCGGGCCGGGGGCGCGGCCGGCGGAGGAGGCGCGGGAGGTGACGGCCCCTGCGGCGCGGAGGGCGGGCCGGGCCGAGGGAGCCGCCGCCTGGGCCGCGCGCCGGCCCCTGCTCGCCCCCCGCCGCCGGCGCTCGCGGCCCGGGGCGCAGCCAGCTCGGCCCCCGGCCTGGCTTCCTCCTCCTCCTCCTCCTCAGCCGCCGCCGCCGCCCCGGGTGGGCCCGCTCGCTTCCCCCCCCGCTCGCCCCCCGCTCAGCGGCCCCTCCCGGCCGGCCCGCGCGCCCCCGTGTCACTCACCCCGGCCGGCGCCCCTCGCTCCCGCTCGCACACACAGCGCCGCGCGCGCCTCTCCCGGGTTTTGTATCCGCTCACACGCACGTTCCGACACCGACCCCGTCCCTGCACACGCCCGCCCCGCTCCCTTCCCACCCCACTTTCTAGAAGAATCCCGTGCCGCTTCCGCACTTTGCTCGCTTGCCCCGCGCCAGCCCCCTCGCCCTGCCCTCTCCTACCCCCCGCCGCGCGCGCGCGCCGCCCCCGAGGGCGCCGGGCGGTTGCCACCCCACCCCACCCCCCTGCACGTGGGGCCCGAGAAGCGCCCCCCGCGCTCCGCGCCGAGGAACTCCGCTGCCTACCCGCAGCGCCGGCCGCAGCAGCCGGGCGCTCCTCCTCGGCCAAGGCGGCGGTGCGGTCTGGGGACGAGCCAAGCTCCAAATGTCAACAGCGATCGCAGGCGGGCTCCGAAAGGCCCCGGGAAACTCGGCCGAAGAGCTAGTCGCGGGGTTCCAGCCAGCCCCCCCCCCCGCCCCCACCGGTACCCGGCTCCCCAGCAGGGCCCGGCCCCTCCCCTTGGCTGCCCGTGGGCCGCGCGGGGCTCCCGGAGCACGGGGGTGACCGAGTTCCAGATACACACCTCGGGCGGGCTCGGAGCTCTCTGCCTGCGAGGACCGTATCCTGGGAGAGCGCAGCAGTTTCTCAATCATTATTCATGATGGAAGCACTTTAGAGAACACACCTCTTCCAGAGGCGGTCGAGTGAAATGCAGGCAGCTCTCCAATGGAGTTTATTTTTTAAAAGGTGACTTCTTAGCCGTGCCCCCCCCTGCCCCCTTCTCTTTAGTACCAATAACTGTTACTCTGCGGCGCCTCAGATGCCAGAGCCCCTTAAGAATTATCACACCACAGTCAACAGGGCTTCGTACACTCCGTCAGAATCCAGTCTACGCAAACTCGGGGAACACTCGAGGCACAGGAATTCATCATTTGAAATAAAAAAAACCCAACACCTTTCTGCGAAAGTTTACATTTGCTACCAGAATGTGTCCCGCCCCCCCCGGGACGAAGCCCACCCTTAACCGAAGAACTTAAACCCACCGACGGAAAGAACTCAGTTTCCTACGTGGCTGGCGGTTTGGTCATTAACCTCCTAGATGCGTGGATTTTGTCGTGAAACATTTGTGTTAACAGATGACTTCTCGGAGCAGACCTTTTTTAAGGATAAAGAAAATGAGGCCCAGAAAGGTTAATGAACTGATTTAAGGTATTAGGCGCTGGGTTGCATCAGTAAGGTGGGCAGTTCAAACCACCCGTCCGTCGAAAAGGTTTACGGCCTCGGTTTCCCTTTTGAATTTCAGTAACCATGGGATTCAGCTGGTTTGCACCAGTTTGGCATAACCAGAATCTAATTTTTTGTTGAGTTCGCGGAACAGGTTGTTAAAATGGCACTGGTTCTCCCTAAGAGGGGTGGCTGGGTAGCCGTCCACAGTGGAAATCACAAATCCACATTCCTTACTCCTTTTTAAAGTTCTTCAGCACAACCGTATATTTCAAGTGCCAGTAGTACTGTTCATTCAGCCCATAGATACACAAAAGTAGAGGTAACATGTGATGTTTTCTCAGTCCCGCCAAAACAACTACTTTTGATGAAACAGTACATTTCCATTCCCTTGCCTTTGCTCCTTCAGCAAACAAACATAAAACGGAAAGAGAAAAAGTACCAAACGACCAGAAGAGGGACACGCTGTAATTCGTTTCAGCTTCCTGTGAGGACCCACATTCCCAGGAGACACTCTGTTACTGTGATGCAATTCCTGAAAGTGTTCAACGAGGTAAAAATATGGTCAGAGCAATTGCTGTAAGTTCAGCAGAAGCGGAAAAGGATTTTTCAAAGATGAACATAATATGTTCAGAGAAGAGAAGCTACCTGTTTGTCATAGATCGAACAGAGTGACATTGTCTAACTGGCTTCCTGCCAAAAGGAATGGGGTCCAGGTCCTCGCCAACAGTGCAAAGATGGTTCAGGAGAAATCACACAGTCCAGGATGCTCAGTGAAGAATATTCCAAGTGAAGACACCAATGAGAAGACATGTGGAAGTACCTTAAATAATGGTTTTATTATTTTGTGTCAGATACTATTTAATATTAAATAGTTTCATTAATGTTTTAAAACTCTTATAATTTAATTTTGTGTATCCCTTTTATTGGTCTCATTTAAGTATTAACTACATGAAAGAATAAGCTACCTTTTGCATTTTTTTTCATGCTTAAAACAGTCACTAGGGCAGCAAACCGTCGCTAAATTACTCAAATTCTACCACAATTCTATCAACATCCACCCAAGTGGGCAGCTTATTTCGCTGGCTAACGATGAGATGAGGGATTTGACTCTCGGTCACTGGTTCTCAACCTTCCTAATGCTGCGACCTTTACATATAGCTCTTCATGTTGTGGTGACCCCCCAGCCACAAGCTGATTTCCATTGCTACTCCATAACTGTAATGTTGCTGCTGTTATGAATCATAATGTAGATATATGATATGCAAGATGTATTTTCATCGTTACAAATTGAACATAATTAAAGCATAGTGATTAATCACAAAAACAATAGGTAATTATATATTGTGAAATGTTTATTTCTAGTTAAAAATAAATGAAATTTTATCTTGAAACATGGGTAACCGTCTTCACGCCAGGTACTCACACGTGGGCATATCTGCCTGTGATCAGACTTGCCTGAAAATATGTGTTTTCTGGTAGTCTTAGGTGACCCCTGTGAAAGGGTTGTTTGAACCCCAGAGGCATCTGGACCCACAGGTTTAGAACCGCTGCTGTAGGTAGTCTGGTTTGTATCTCACCTAAGGGAAAGCTTATTTCTAGTAATGATACAAAACCAAACCCACTACCATCTACTAGATTCTGACTCATAATGACCTCCTAGAGCATTAGGAAGGTTCTCAACCTCTCTTGACCCTCAAAGGGGTCGCGACCCACAGGTGGAGAACCGCTGCTGTAGAGGGTTTCCTAGGAGCCCTGATGACAGATTTAGTGGCTCATTGGGCTGTTAACTGCAAGGTCAGCAATGTGAACCCACTGCACTGTGGATGTGACTCAATTTAATGGGCTTGGTTTGGATATAGGGTCTCCGATGTAATCCACCCCTGACATGGAGTTGATTCATAGGCTCTAAATCTTTCCAGGATCGGATAGCCTCATGTTTCTCCCGAGAATGATCACAGCGAGTAGGTTCAAACCACCAGCCTTGCAGTGAACAGCGCAGTGCCTAACCCACAGGGCCCTGCCCCTGGGGCTCCCCCTAGCAGCCACAGTGCATGTGAGGAGAAAGGATATCGATCATCTAATTGTTAATGACATTTGTGTAGAAAAGGTAGCCTGTAACCATTTGACATGAAATGTGATGCACTTTTTAGGTCCCCCTGAAAATTAAATTCATGAAGGCTTTGGAGGGTTTTATCCTCTATAATTAGAACTCCAACATGAGTGATAAGGAAGTTATTTGGAAATAACTTTGAACTTGGTCTCAGCTCTTTCTTCTGCCCACATCTTAATCTTTAGGACTTCAAATATAACTTGCTGATGTTTTGTGCAATAACTTTCAAAAGCTGATAATGTCCGAGGGAGAGAAGGGCAGTTTCAGAAGTCCATATATGGTCCTACGCTTCTGAGGTGATTTCTCAGTTAGCAAGCTGCACGCATAAGAGATGTGTAGTTAGAGCAAAAATGTTAAACGTTGAAATGATGGAAAATACTAAAGAATAGGAGTGCAGGAGTAGCTACTGCACCACAACCTAGGTTGAGATGAATTCTCTATTAGGAATGGGGGCCTGGTCCACAAGAAGGCAATTAATAAGTAATTCTAAAGAGAAAAAACTCACATCATGAAGAGATCACTAAAGATATAGGTACTCTAACAACGTGTGGTGAAGAAACCAGATGAGACTCAGCTAAAGTAAAGGGACTTATAGCTGTCTTAAAGCAAGCATCCATCTAAGTGAGGCATCAGTTAAGTTCACATTGGAAGTTCACACCAGCCTGTATGATCCAAAGATTGTAGATGATAAAATCCAAATCTGAAAAGAGGGAATGGTATCGGAGCTATAATTGTGAAAGCCCAGTTTGAAGAAGGTCGTGAATGATAGGGGAAGCCCCAATCCAATTGCAGGGTCCCCTAAATGGATCAAGCCAACACAGCCCAGTGATGTGAATAACCTCTCTGTCAGACAGAGAGTGTTAGCGAAGTGGATTGTGCAGGTGTAGTTAGGTTAAATTATGACTCCTTATCATTTGATCTCATGCTACAGCTGTTTCTGTTTTTAATATTTTCTGCTTCTTTTTTATTGTGATTTTTCCATGTTTTAGCTCATTACTGTTGTTTGTTTGCTTCATTTTTGTGCTTTGTATGGTTTCCTAGATATCATGTCTTTATAGAGACAGGAACTGGGTTGATGCTTGCTTCGGGGCAGGGCTGGGGCAGAAAGTGTTCTGAAATTGTGGTGATGATTCCACAAATCTTCTTAGTATGAATGAATAATTAAATCATATGATATCTGAAGTATATGATGATAAGACTATTAAGATAGTTTCAGAATTATCTCTCAGAATTAGCTAAAAGAGCTAGGAGAAGAAATCAGATTTTTACAAGTTTTGTATGTGTCTGCAGTAAGTTTCAAATCAAACTTAAATATTTGCTGCTTGAATTAATTAACTCTGGGCCAAATGAAAATTGTTTTCTGGGGGAATGTATAAAATGTTTACTGAAAAGTATATCATGGCTATTTCATATCAGAGATATCAACAAAGCAAATATTTGACAAGTTAAGCATAAATGGCTTAAAGTATCTGAATGATGTATCTATAATCTTATGTCATCACCACTTGTCTGTTAGGTGTAGTGTGGTGGTTTGCATGTTGCTGGAATAGTAAAAAAATATGTCTGAGCTTCCAGAATCATTCAGACCAAGAAGGAGGACCTGAAAATCTACTTCTGATAAAACTGGTCTGTGAAAATGTTATAAATAGCAGAGGAATGTTGTCTGATATTGTGCTGGAAGAGGAGCCCTTCAGGTTGGAAGGCATGCAGAACAAGCCCGGGGAAGAGTTATTTCATCAAAGTGGAGTCTACCTTACAGGCATGAATAGAATAAAGCTTTTGTGACCTTCATTTACTGATATAGCATAATTCAAAATGAGAAAAAACAGCCACAGATGTCCACTGATAACCAGAACATGAAATGTCTAAAGTAAAATTCTAGGAAAATTGGCAGTCATCTGAAATGAATTGGAACTCAAAGCAATCGAAATCGAATGCACGAGTGGACTGAAACTGATGAGTGTTGGCCATTTTGAATTGGACAAAAAATAATAATAAGGTCCATGATGTGCGGAATGACAAAACAAGGAGTGTCATTACATTCATCATTAAAAAGAGCATTTCAAGTTCTATCCTGAGCAACAAAGGTAAATACATACACAATCCCACAATAATAGAAATAACACTAACCTACAAGTGACACACGGATAACGCTCAAGCTGACCAGGCAGCGGATGGTGCATCGGACTACAGGCGCAACTGTGGGAGTTTGATAAGCTTGAAGGAGGATGTTTCCATATATTGATTTATATGTGTGTAGTGGATTACATGTTGGAAGGCTCACAGCAAGACCCCACCAGTGACTCCCAGGGGTAAAGATGAGATTTTCCCTCCCATAAGCCTTTGCAGCTTGGGAAACTGAAAGGAACAGTTCTACCCAGCCCTGTAGGGCCGTTAGAGTCAGAATCGATGCGGTGGCCGTGAGTTTGGGTATTTATATGTGTTGCAAATATACCCATGGATATAATACAGCATCAGGTACAGAGTTATCAGAACTTCTTAGCCAAATGAGTTGCTAGGCCTGAAGGCTCAGGACCACAGTCTTGGGAGACATGGAAGCATAGATATTGACTTTTGTGAGGATTAACTTAGGCCTTAGAAGCTTGTGAGTGACTACCTAAGGTGCGATTGTCTTTCTTTCCTTGTGTCGGGCAAAAAAGAGTGAACAAAATCAAAGACACATGGAAAGAATGCATCCAAAGCACTGAAGCACAATGAGGAACATCCTTCTCCATGTCCCTGAGATCAAACAAACAAGATGGTGCTCGGTTCCTGCTGCTGACGACTCTTGAAAGGGATCACAGGGGAGGTTCTAGATGAAGCGGGAGAGAAATGTGGCACAAAACTCAAAATTGTCATATTCCCCACCTCCTTCCCCTGGATTATGTTGGCTGCAGCGTCTCCAGACAGGGCCCTTCAGAGCGGGAGACACATTTTTGGAAGTAATTTGCATTCCTGAAACGGCTTTTAGGTCATGATTAGTTGTAGCATCTATTAGAATTCTGACATTTGACTAAAGGTTGGAGATTGAGAGTGATTTTAGTTACTAGACTTCAGACCACTAGGCTATGTTCAGACCTGAGGGACAGGGCTGTGTCTCATTTAATCATTTTAATCATCCAGGGCTTTAAGGGCCCTGACTGGCAGTTTGTAGGTCAGTTTGCCTGAGAGAAGCTGTGTGTGGGGGTGCATGTGTGATATTTGCTGGGATGGTGCTTCTTTCCAAGCATACAATTGTATTTTCCTTCCTCACCAAAGTACAGTCTGGCCATGCATCTGGCTTCAGCTGGTGAAAGGCATATGGAAATGATGACCATGACTTCCTCAGGTGGTTAGAGCCAGTTCATGCTTCACCTTATTTTCTTTACTTTGTACCAAAAACCAACAGAGGGCATGGGGGTGGCTTCTCTATTGCACTGGAGCCGGTGGCAACAATGTCCATCCTGTGGACACTTCGTGGACATGTACTGTATATGTATACAAATAATGCACAGGTCATACAGTTTTTGCAACCCATACCTCTTTCCCCTTAAATTAAAGCGACCAGAGTTTAAGTGGAACCCCATTGACCGGGGTGGGGGGTGGGGGAGGATGTTCCTTGATTAAAAATTCAGTTTATATGGAGCACCAAAAATGTTCATAAAATGCAAAAATAGTATTGTAATATATTTATTTTAATTCTAAAATGCCGTGGGAAGTTGTTAAATTGTTAAAAAGCGGGACGTCTGGTCACTTTACCTTAAATGTTTATTTCCAGTGCTCATTAACTTGCTGTGCGTGTTACTTATGTGGGCTGGTTATATGGGGGAAATGTGGGAGTGCGCATGTGACTAAGAAACAAACCTTTGTTGTTCTATGCCACTAAGATTAGGAAGTCGTTTCTGTACGATAGCTTGCCCTATTCTGATTAAAACAGGAAGGAAAGAATAAAATCTCTGAAGGGCACATTGTGGTTGAAAATGGCTGCTCAATTCATGAATCTGTTTCCTTTTTCCTTTTGTGCACACAACTAACCTACATTTCCCAGCCTTCCCCAGAGTCTGGTGAGATCCTGCAGCTGCGTTCTGACCAGTGGGATGTGGCGACAGTGCTGCTCTTCACCTGCAGGTCCTACCCATGGAAAGTCTCATGCGTGATACCTCTTTCCCAGCAGTCAAGTGGGAACAAAGGACTCTGAGATCAACAAACAATGCCTATAAAAGGCCAATGGTCAATATTTTTGGACTTTGTGGGACTTATAGTTTCTATTGCCATTACTCAGCTCTGTCATTTGACAGGGAAACAATGTAAGCGATGTTTGTTTATGAATGGCTGTGGCATGGGGGACATTACTGGCTTTCCCCTGTCCAAACCAAACGTATTCCCATTGAGGTGATTCTGACTTATGGGGACTGTGTACAGCAACCTCTGCTCTCTCTTTGGTCAGAAGTCAGAATTCTAATAGCTACAACTGACCGTGGCCTAGAGCAGGTTTCTGGGATCTGAACTACTTTCTCCATGGAGTATGCTGGGGGTTTCAAAACGGCAGATTTTGAGGTTGGTCACCCAAAGTATCACCCACTATTGCCACCAAGTTCCAATCTCTTCTCTAAAAGCTATTAAAGACACAAGGTAGAAGGGCACTTGAATCTGAATCACCCTGGTGAATTGTCATCTGGGTAAAAAAATGTTTTAGATGGTGGCGTTCAAAGTAACACAATTACCTTAAAGACATTCTGGTCGTGCGAAGGTTACGTGTTCTGCTGCAAACCAAACAGGAGAGAGACTTTGTGATCTGCTCCTGCAAAGCTCCCATAAAAGAACAGCCTAGAAAACTCTCTGAGAGCTTTGTCACAGGGGGCCACGATGAGTCTGAACAGCTCCTAACTACAATATAATGCCTGTCGCCATGTTCCAGAAAAAACTCTAGATGGATGACTCATCTTACCACTAGAAGAAGAAGAAAATCAAGAAGACTGTATCATAGTAAGCTCAGACATAGCCATGGTGGTGAGAATGGCAAGACCTGGGCAATATTTCCTTCCTTGGGTCGCTTTGAGCCTCTGGAACCTAATAGCAACAGCATCAATATATATTTATATTTATAATATAATAAAATAATATAATATAATAATATAATATAATTAAAATAATAATAATAAAATAAAATAAAATAATAATAATAAAAATAAAAATAATAATATAATAAAAATTTATAATATTTTTATAATTGTGGTACATAATTTGTCAACTTGAAGGTATTAAGAGGGAAGGGGTAAAAGCTAGCCTGTCAACCAGGTTATATACCCTGATAATGCCACCTTGTTGGCATAGCCTTCTCATGAGAATTCTGGGAATGCCCTCTCTCTCTCTGTCTGCTTTGGTCTTCCTGTTGACAAGACACATGGAGACTTACTGAGACCGTCCAGAGTCTCTCCCTCTTTCTGCTTTACCTTCTAGTTGAGGAGCCACACTTGGAGAGCTGGAGTTGCCACATGGAGACCCAGGCCTGCACTGAAGTGTTTCTACTGCCATTGGAACCACAAGACTTTTTAACTACCAGCCTGTGATCTTCCAGCATTTTGCATCATTGTTTGTGGCTGCATGGGTCTGAAGAGAGATTTATAGACTAGTATCAGTCTTATGGGTTAATATTGGACTTGATCTAGAGTGGGCTGGAGTGTTTTTTTCAATACACAATTGCTCTTTGAGATAAAGCTCTCTCTCACACATATATGAGTGTCCCTGGATATATCTCTTTAGTCATCCAGGTCTAGCACAATACTGATCGTTAGGAATGTCATGAAAAAACTCACGGAGGCTATAAATGGAAGGATTAAACAGATTTGATGACAACAAATTAAAATCTCTACAGTTAAAGATAATCTAAACATTGTGGCAAGACAAATTACATACTGGGAGAAGTTAGATTACAATAAATTGATCTGTAGAAGCTGTTCTATCATAGGCACATTAACCCTTTCCTATGACATATTGCATATATTGCAATTAGCTTCTTCCATTATATAGTGTATGTAATATAATGTAATTTATCGGGAGTAGATGGATAATGTTTAATATTAAATATAAAAACCAAAAGTAAACACACAAACAAACCCAAACTCACTGCCATCGTGTCTGAGCTGTCCACCCTGTAGGACAAGGATGGCATGGGACCCCATGGAACAGGACAGACCTGCCCAAATGGGCTTCTGAGACTTTACCAGCTTCTCCAAGTCGATATGAACAAAGAGACACAGGGAAATAAGAGAATTGACAAAGGGTGCTGCTGCCAGTGCCATCTAGTCAGTTCGGATTCGTAGCAACCCTAGGCACCGCAGACCGAATGACTGCCTGCCTCCGTGAGAGTCTCACAGATCTTGTTACGCGTGAGCCCACTGTTGCGGCAACGGTGTCAATCTGTCTCTGCTCAGGGCTTCCATTCTTCCCCACTGGCCCTCTGCTTTACCAAGGTATCATGCTGTCCTTTTCCCAGGGAATGGTCCTTCCTGGAAACCATGCCCCAAGTAATTGAGACGAAGTCTTGCCATCCTTATTTATAAGGAGCATTCTGGCTGTACTTCTTCCAGGACAGATTGGTTCGTTCCTTTGGAAGTCTGTGATACATTCTTTGCCACGCAATCGCGCTAATGACCAGAGGGTGCAAGTTAAAACAAGACAATGCCTTCAACTTATCTAATTGGGGGAACAATTAATATTAAGTGTTTATGATGTGTCTTGTTCTAGTGCTTAATATTTCCCACTTTCTTTTTTTGTTTTTTTTTGGGGAGGAGGGAGCATCACTGCCCTTTGGTGGTGGGAGTAGGAGGCCCAGCCTTTGCTCCTGTGGAGCCGCTGCTGGAATTGAACCTCCATCCCAGTGGGCCACAGTCCCGCACACAACCACTACGCCACCGGGGCTCAGCCCCCCCAGCTTTCTTTTTGATTAAAGTTTTCTGTTGTTGTTTTCTGTTTGTGTGTGTGTTGTTGTTGTTGTTGTTTTATGCCCCCTAGTATAACAAGTCCAGGGTAGGTCAATTTATAGAGACAGTAACTGGCTCATTAATTGCTTATTGGGGGTATAGAGGAAGGAAGCGAGCTAATAATGAGCATCAAAAAGAAGAAAAATGTTCTAGAACTGAGCATAGGGATGATTATACAACTCTTTTAATATAACTAAACAATTAAAGTGTATGCTATATGAAGTATGTCAATAAAACTTGTTAAAAAAGTGTCTATGAGTGTGTGTACCTTTCAGGCACAACTGATTGAAGCATAAATTGGTAAACATTGTTGGAAAGCAACTTGCGGTACTTAGAAATATTAAAAATGCATCTATCCTGTGACCAAGCGTGTCCAGGACCAGCAATCTTGCCTATAGAAATACTAAGTATGCAGCAATGCATCTGTATGGATGTTCTTCGTCGCATCACTTGGTCACACATCAACCTTTAGGAATAGAGGAATGGATGCGTTTTGATTCTCCACTGTGGAATCATAAATAACTATGAGGGAGGGAGACAGGCTGATTGGCAGGAGTGCTTACCATATAGAGCGATAGGAGCAAGTCAAAGTAATATGTGTGCCTTACCATCCCCGAGAGACAGGGTCCCAGAAGGACCGAAATTGTCTGAGACCAGTATTAGAAGTAGTCAAGAAAAGGTTTCCCCACTCGAAGGTACATTCTTTCAGGGTTACCTGGGTTGGGAGCAGAAAGAAAGACAAGTGATGAACAAGAAGGTAGACACAATAACGTGAGTGACGGGGGAGGCAAACTAAACAAATAATGTTTAAAAATGGTACTGATTATTTTTTTTAAAGTCTCCAGAAAGAAAGAGGGAAGGGGGAAGCACCAATCTATAAGGGGTATATGTATTTTAGGTAACATGAAAAGGAGGGGAAGCTGTGCATCTTAAAGGCTACAGCGACACTGTTGACACTGGGTCAGGGTGAAAGAGAAGGTGACCAGCTGCAACTCGGTTCACTCCTTCCCCCTTCTCTTTAAAGATCATTTTTGTAATGACAAATTTTGAAGATAACAAAAGGACCGAAGGGGAAAGACTGACAGCAAAGCCAGTGGTGGAAGCGGGCCAAGGTTGGAGGAGTTGAGGGATGGGTGGGCAAGAGAACAAAGGCTCGTTGAAACTTGCCGAGGCACAGCCGAAGGCATGAGTCACTCCCTGGGTGCTCCGGCAGCAGCAGAGCCCGTTGTTCTGACCTGGAACCCGGTTGCTGCTTGGACTGTTTCCAAAAACGATGTAGACTTGGGGTGAGAAGAGAAAGGATAACCTTGTTGGCCGCAGGGCAAAACTTGTTGGAAGGAAAAAAACAAAACAACAACCTTTGGCTGAACTCGCTTTGAGGAGCTCGAGCTGAAGTTACCTTTCTACTGCTTCAGCTTTCAGCATTTTACTCTCGCAGAAGCTGTTGTCTGACATGAAAACTCGAAGCAAGTGGCTTTTGCCTACAGAGGCTAAAGGTTGCATGTCACTGTGTTCTGGGAAGTTAAGTCTGGGTTCATTCAACCTCAGTGGTGTCAACAGGAAGACAAATAACACCAGATGTATATTATAAGGGGAACAGCCTATCATTCATTCAGGAAGCATCGTTCACCGATGTGCATTAACACCTTCTGTTTACCTAGTTTGGTGCTGTCACAAATATGATTGCTCATGAGAGAATATTGCCTCCGATGTTCATTACCCATTTGTTCTGAGCAGTGATGTGCTCATTTCTTACTTTACACAGGCTTTTGTTTTGTCTATTGAAGATCGCTTGTATGCTAAAACTCCTCACATTATTGATTGTATGTTATCGGCCTTAAGTACAAAGGATAATGGTGTGGCTTGGGGATGCCACATCAGGAAGGACAATAGAATCTTGTCGCTCCAAAGTCAGTATTTTAGAAGAGAAACCTCTAGATTCTACTGGGTCAGAGCATGGGAACACATCCTGTGGCATCTTTCTGCTTGGTTGTACTCTGAGTGCCCAATTCTTCATGTATACGGAGCTGGCTTTACCTAGAGGGGAACCAAGACTGGATTGCAACAGTGAGATGGAATAATAATTAAGTTAACAGTAAAGCTGGAGTTAGAGCCTTTGTCTCCTGGGGTAGTTACACAACTTCATGTCAACTTGATAAATAAGTGCAGGGGTGGAGTCTAATCTTTCAATCAGGTCACAGCCTGATGATGCTTCCTTGTGGGCATGACCTTCTCATGAGGATTCTGGGAACTTCCTTCCTCTCTTGATCCAGCCATTAGAAGAAGTGGTCCTCTCACCCTCTGCTTTACCTCCCTGTTGAGATACACTTAGAGAGCTAGAGGAGCTACACTGAAACCTGTGGCAGTGCTGAGATGCTTCCATGGCCTTTCGTTCCATGATTTTTCACCTGCCAATCTGTGATCTTCCTGCATTTGGCATCACTGCATGTGCTATGTGAGTCTAAAGAGAAATTTACGGACTAGTATTAGACTTACAGACTTGATCTGGACAGAGCTGGGATGTTTTCTCAATATACAATTGCTCTTTGATATAAAACTCTTTCATTTTTATTATATACATATGTCTCTGGATTTGTTTTTCTAGTCAACCCAGACTAACACACCTCCTGACTAGTTAACCTAATGCCTCCACATTGCAGGGTATCTTCCCCATCTCTGCTCCTTCTGCCCAGTGGCTCCTGGGCATGTATCTATCATAATAATTAGGTAATTACATTAGAGTCTCCCTTACAAGGCTTACATACTCTCTATGATCAGGGACTATCTGTTCCTGATGTTTGAGACATTCCCCGGCACAGAGAAGGTGCATGAATGAATGATGAGCAAATGATGTAATATTCAAGAATGCCAGTCCAATAGCTATTTGTTTTCCTGACTGCATAACCAAATACTAGTGAAACTAGGGAGTCTAGACTCATCTCTGTGAAACAAATTAGCATGCAATGGTTAAAAAATGAAAACTGTGAGGAGGCTTCAAAAATTCAAGGAAACAAATGGAATTAAAAGATAATGTAATTTCCCCACAAATTCTTTGCTGTCTCTTCATATGAAGTGTATATCCATTGTGCGTAGTGGCTCTCAGGTAGAAAAGTAGACTAAGAAAGACCAAAGCCAGGAAAAAAGATTCTTATGTTTAAGCTTCTTTATAAATGAAGCAAGTTCAGCCAAAGGGTACTGCATCCTACTTCCATTAATAATTCACTTTAGACATAAAGTCTGTTTTTAAAATTATAGTTAGAGAAAGTGGAAACACTTAGATGGAGATTATTCTATTGGTAATAAATAGGGCTTTGGGGAAAGAACTATGATAGCTGTCTTTTTTAAATCTGAAGAAGACAAGTCAGAAGGGTAACTTAATAACAACTTTCAAGTGAAAATAAGGGGATGCTGATGAGTTGTTTGCTGTCTCTGCAGAAGAGAGCTTGCAGGATCTGGTTGACTGAAGGAGGTGTCGTTCCAAAGAATATTAAATACTGGGATGGCATGGAGGCCCATATAAGCTGTGGATTTACATTTTTCTATCATTTAAATGAAATCTCTTAAAATACAGTAAGCCAAACTTTTCACCGGGAGATAATGGAAAGGTGAAATCATTTCACCAAGGCTCTGTTTCCTTACTCCTCAACTGTTAGTGCTTCCCTGTCTCATAGGGTTATAGAGAGTTGAATATAGTAGCTGAAGCACTGTGCCTAGTATATTTAAGCGCTCAAAACTGACTCCAACAGTGAAAGTAACTGGTCTTAGGTGCTATCACGTCAGTCATGGTTCATACAGACCCTAGGCATAGCAGGAAGAAAGGCTGCTGGGTCCTGCACCATTCTCAAAATCTTTGCTATATTTGAGTCCATTGTTGCAATCCTTGTGCCACTCCGTCTTATTGAGGACGTTCCTTTTGCTCCATGATCTTCTACTCAATAAAGTCCTTTTCCAGGGACTTACTTGCCCAATTCTGTGAGAGAAAATATTGCCATCCTTGGTTCTGAGGAGCATTCTTGTTGCACTTTTAATAAGACAGATTTGCTAGTTCTTCTGGTTCTTTGCATACTTCATAGTTCAAAGGTCTCACTTCTCTTTTGGTATGTCTTATCACATACAGAGGAGGAGATTGAAGAGACCATGACTCCTTAATCGTCAAAGGGACGTCTTTTCTTTTCAACTCCAGATTTGCCCAATGTAGTACACAGTTTTATTTTGAACTGCTGCTTTCATTGGCATTGGCTATGGTTCCAAATGAAAGGAAAGCTTTGACAACTTTAATATTTTCTCCATTTATCATGATGTTTTTTTTCTTTTTCTTTTTTAACCTTGAGACGCAATCTGTGTTTAAGGTCTGCTTTCTTCAGTCGGCAAAGTTGTGTCATTGCTCTCACGAGCTCTTAATGAGTCTTCCTCCACTCCTGATGTTGTGCTTGTTTTCATGCAGGTCGCCTTCTCAGACGACTTACTCAGCACGCAGACTGGATAAATGTGAAGTATGACAGCCCTGACACACGCAGTTCCTGATGTGAAACCAGGATATCCCCTTGCTGTCTTAATGACTACCTCTTGATCTATGTATAGATTTCTCCTGAGCGCAATAAAGGGTTTGGGAATTCCTATTTCTCCCAATGTTATCCATAATTTGTTACAATCCACACAGTCAAATGCTGTCACATAGGCAGTAAAGCACAAGTCAACATCTTTCTGGAATTTTCTTTTAGCCAAGATCCATATGACATTAGTAATGACATCTCTCATTCCATGTCTTCTTTTAAATCTAGTTTGAATTTCTAGAAGTTCTTTGATGGTGTGCTGTTGCAACCATTTTAAAAATTATATTCAGCAACACTATACTTGTGTGTGATGATAATGATGCTGTTTAATACTTTCAGAAAATGTTAAATCATCTTTGTTTGGGATGGACACAAATAGAAATCTCATTCAGTTGGTTGACCGGGTAGTTGCTTTCTAATATTCTTGGCATGAGAGAGTGAATAATTCATGCTTTACATTGGTGTGTTGAAAATTTCCATTGATATTCGTGTTTTGCTATGTCTTTAGTGCAGCTTTTATTTCTTCCTTTACTAGTATAGGCTTTTGATCATCTGATATTTCCTGAAATAGTTGAATGTTGACCATTTCTTTTTGTTAATGTGACTCTGTGTATTCCTTCTGTCTTCATTTGGTGACTCTTGAATTGATCAAATGAATCCTTCAATAAGACAATTCAATGCTTGAATTTTTTTCTTCAGCTCTTTCAACTTGAGAAGTACTTGCGGTGTGTGTTTCTTCAAGCTTCCTAGCTTCTGGCCTTCACACATTTCATTATAATCATTTACTTTCGCTTCTTCAGCTGTCATTTGAATTCTTCTGTTTAACTCTTTTATATAATCACTTCTTTCATTTGTGTAATTTAATCTGCAATCAGGAGTAAGTTCCAGAGTCTCCTCGGACATCCATTTTGTCTTTTTCTTTCTTGTCTTCTTAATGACCTTTTGATTTCCTCATTTATAATGTCCTGGGCATCATCTCACAATTTATCTTCAGCATTATTGTTCAATTTGTCAGATATGTTCTTGATAGGATTTCTAAATTTAGAATGGAATATACTCAGGGTCATATACTTTGACTCGGGTGGACAGGTTTCCATTTCTTTCACTTTTAACTTGAACATGCATATGAACAGGGTATTATCTCTTTTACAATCGACACCTGGCCTTGATCTGACTAATGCAGTGATCAGCAAACTGTGACTTACGAACCACAGGGAGCTCTTTCAGTGTGAACGTGCGGTTCTGAAGTAACATTAAAACATTTGAAGGTTATTATGATTTAATTTGTTTGGAAAAACATAGTTAAGGCCCTTGAGTGATTTTAATGTTTTTAGGAGGGACTGGATTGGCTTTTCAGCCTCAAGTGTTTGCCTACCCCTGGACTAATGATATCAAGCTTCTCCATGAACTTGTTCTACAATTGTAATTGATATGACACTGATACATTTCATCTGGTGAGGTCAATGAGTATAGTCACAGTTCATGCTGTTGAAAAAGGGCATTTGAAATGAGATAAGTTATTGTTCTTGCAAAATTCTACCACATAAGCAGTTGTTTCTACCATCAACATATTTTCCAGATATTATCCCCATTATCTGTAGTTATAAGTTCATCTTGATTGTGTATTTCAATTTCAGCTTATAAAATTGAAAATGATAGCAAATATTTATGAATTAATTGCTATATGACAGACACTGATGTAAGCACTTTGTGTTTTTTCACTTAGGTTTCACACTAGGTTTTTCACTTAGGTTTCATGTTAGGGAAGTCCTTTGATCTCTGTTTTATAGATCTGAAAACATATATGACAGAATTTTGGAGGCACAAAGAGAGTAAGTAACTTGCCCAAATCACGGACCAAGTAAGTGTCAAACTTTTCACACAAAACTGGGCAAAGCGTATCCTTCTAGTCACTATATTAGCAATCTCTACTTGATAAGTAAATAAATATTGGCTCTTATATGATAAAAAAAGTCACACAGTCTTTAAAATTCTCAGTGTAATGGTCCCCAACCTTTCATCATCTTTTAAAATGAATTTTCTTTCTATGTTTTGAGCGGGTTGGTTACTAAAATGCTGTAATGCTAAATAATAATTAATTAATTCCTCACTATGCATCAAAGTCAAATAGCAACATGGTTCATGATCATTATAAAGTAACAGTATCATGTGAATTTATATCATTCCTGCTGATGTCAAAGAAACTCGATGCTTTGGTTAGTTCATGTATCTTTATCATTATGCAGTTTGCATCAGACTTTCCAAAATATTATTTCCTATAATAATGAATAGGCCCTCTTCCTCCCATCTTAAAATCTTTATGGGGGTAGACAGTCTCTGTGTGTGCTTGTGGGGTGGCTGTTGGGTTCAAACCACTGACCTTGTGGTTAGCTGCTCAGTGTATAGTGTACTGTGTCTCAGGAATCCACAGGGAAGCCCTACTTGGTCATGTGGGGCTGGGCTCCCAATGAGTTGTCACTGAACGCATGGTAGTGAGTTTGGAATTTTTGGATTCCTCCCCAGATTCACCTCACACACCTCACATGTATCAGTTGATGCTGAGACATAAAGTTCCTTTACTTCTTGGCACATAAGTAGGTCCCTCCCCCCACCCCCACCCCAGATGATGCCCCAATGTGATTGAAGTCAGACAGGTGCATGGCATTCCCAAATCAACCTCACTGCCCTCAAGTTGATGTCTACGCTTAGCAGGGTAGAACTCTAAGACAGGGTGGACCTACCCCTGTGAGTTTCTGGAATGGTGACTCATTACAGGAGTAGAAAGGCTTGTCTTTCTCCTGCCGAGTGGCTGCAGCTCTCCAACATGCAGCGATGCTGTAAAAAGTATTGGAGGGCCAAGAATGCGTTCTTGTAGTAGATCTAGTCCTTTGTTGCTGTCGTTCACACAGTCAGCTCCAACTCACAGCCACGGCATGCTTGTGTAGAACAGATGAAGACGTGGCCCCATGCCAGGCCATTTCACCATCATTGCTGTGTTTGAGACCGGTGTGGTGGCGATTGCATCGCTCCATCTCATGGAGGGCTTCCCTCTCTCTGACCCTCTACTTTGCCAGCCATGATGTCTTTTTCTAGAGATCCTGATGATGTCGCCCAAGCAAGTGAGCTGCGGCTGACTCGCCTCTCTCTTTAGGACCATCAGGGCTGTATTTCTCCTGTGACTGATTTCTTTGTTCTTTTGGCAGGCCCTGGAATAGTCAATATCCAGGAACATCACTCAACACTGCAGTGGGGCTGCCTCTCGGTTCTCCAGTCCTCCTTTTTTATTATCTAGTTTTCACACACATCGGAGGCACTCGAAAGGAGCAGACCTCAGATCTGTCTCACGTTAGTCACCCTGGTGATATCTTTGTTTTTCAAAATGTCATAAAAGCCATTTGCTGCAGATTTGCCCAGTGTCACGTATCATCTGATTTCTTGACTATTCCTTCCAAAGATGTGGATTGTTGCCCCAACTAGAATAAAATAATTAACAACTTCAAGTTCTTCTTCATTGATCTACTGTTCAAAGGAATGTTTTAAAGCAGGAGCTGGCATGTCAAATCTCTGGACCTGACTGTGGAAGGGTGGGTTGTATAGGAAGTGACTGGCATGAAAGGAAGAGGTGAGAATCTTGAATTAGAAATGCCTACTGCATATATTAGGCAAAAAAGCCTGCAACAATGGGTTCAAACATAAGAACAGTTGTGAGGATGACAAAGGACCAGGCAGTGTCTCCCTCTACTGTACACAGGGTCACTATGATTTGGAACCAACTTCATGGCACCTCACAGCAACACTTGTGTGTAGACGGTAGGAGGCAGGGAAGGCAACAAGCAGATATATACTGGCACCCCAAGTTTTCCTGCCCTGTATTTGCCAATATCCATGTTATAAATACTACCAAGCTATTGACCTTTAATGACCCATTTAGACAATCTTGAATATTTAACCCTTGTCTCTCCAAGCCAGGATGAACCTTCCCTGGCACATTTGTGGGAAGAATCTTTTTATTAAGACAGCTTGGAGAAGCTCCTGGTGAAAATGGGTATCTGGAAGGGCAAGGGAAAAAAATCAAGAAAACATAGCTCTGAGATGGAGTCTACGATGGACAACTTACAGGCAGACATGAATCTGAGCCAAGAGAGTGATTTCTGAAGGTGTGAGTCTGATGAACAAGTTTAGCACGAGCCTTGCGTGCAGGGGCAGATTCCAGAAATGATGTCTTAAAAGACAAAGGAAGCAAAAGAAGGATGCTGCCATTCAAGTCGGGTAAGGCTCTGCTTGTTTCCAGAGCAGATATGCTTCTGTCCAACACGGTGATTAATTGCCGTGGCCTTTTTCGACACCTGCTTCTTGTTTGATATGCTCATCTTCCTCTCTGCAGCTTAACTATGAGTACTTCTGGCAGGCTCTTCAACAACCATTCCCCAGGGATTTGTAGACCAGTGACTCAAGCCTCGGCTCAGCAGCCTGGGAATCCAGTGACAGAAACTCTAGAATGTTTGCACTCCAGGTGAGTGGTCAGCAGGCATTTGGTTTGCAGAAGTCCCAAAACATATGAGTGATGGAGAGATGATAGGGGTCTGGTCAAATAAAAGAGAGACTATAAGGAGAATGGCAGACATCTCTGCACTAATACTTACCTCAGAGACTGTTGGCCGCCTACCCAGTATCTACTCTTTCCCTCTTGCTTGTTGCTAATTCCAACTCAAGGAAATCCCATGTGAAGTAGAACTTCCCCAAGGAGTTTTCTGGGCAAAAATGGAGACAGATCACCAGGCTTATCTCTGATAGTACTGTTGGCTGGATTTGAACCACCAACCTTTAAGTTAGCAATTAGTGGCAAACAATTTCCATTTGACTAGTGCTACCAAGTTTGACTGGGTGATGGATTTCTAGTCAACAAAATGTAATTGGAAACTGGTAGATGGAAACTTGGTGGAAATTTCAGTGAAAAGTGGACACATAGCTGTTGTGTATGTGCTCCCCCCCACCTAGTCATTTTCCCTTTTTCTGACTTTCCTCTTCTGTTTCTCTGATAAGGATGGCTGGTATTTCAAGAGGCAAATTGGGTATCGAGGCAACCATAAAGATAAAAACCAGTGGTAAAGGTGGTGTTGGTTCAGAATCATGGTCCTGGAAGCCAGAAGAGTCATCATTACAGTCTCAGACAGTCTACTTCCAAATGATTTTGACATGAGAGAAACAGAAATTTTTATCTTATTTAAGTCCCTGCTAGACCCTAATTTGGTTAGAGGCAACCCATTGAAATTCTAGTCTGATATAGTCAGCTAACAGGGCAGGCAGAGCAATGGGAGGAGAGATGGGGATTGTGTTTCCAGAATTCTAGGACACAGTGAAAAAAAAGAAAGAAGCCTGGTTCTGACAATGAGAATGTGAGGCGAAAGCCAGGCCAGCTACACACGGGATTGAGGATGGTTTTCTGTGCTGTGCTGTGGCCAGTCGCCACCTCACCGATTCGTTCCTACTCGTGGCAATCCCAGAGAGTCCCTGAAACCAAGTCCTGAAAGCTCCACCAAGCATGCTTTTCTGCAGATAAGCCATGGGCAGGATAGCCGACAGGTAACAGAAAGCTGCCTAGGGTCTGGAGAATTCCCTTAGGGTAGGAGTACACGTAGGTCATTAGGTTAAAGAGTGAACAGACTGTCACAGTGGGCACGCAAAGTTCATGGAAAATGGAATTTAATGATAATGGATTTTTTCCCCCACATTTAAAAAAAATTGGAAGCTAAGATTTCAGAGACATTTTCAATGTGATTCTCTTTTGGAAAATCAGCATTTGACTTCTGACAAGCCTGCTGATCAAATTCTCTAGACATTCCCTGATCTGGCACCACAAAGTCAGACCAGAACGGGATTTCTTGATGCCTGGGGATGACAATGAAGAAGAAAGGGTTTGGAGGAAGCAGACCACTCATTCTAGCAGCTTATATGAGAGGGACGGAATGAGACACTTGAGTGAAGGAGGGAACATGTAAAGACAACTTCCATGAGTGCTGGTCGAAAGTGGGAGAATTTGTGCTAAGCAGGGGGAACAAGGAGGTGGAAAGGACCATAGAAGTAAAAAGTGGACACCTAAATGCTCCAATGTCATCTCGTCAAGGCTCTAGGGTACAACTCTGAGACACAAATTCTCTTTAAAACATTGAATACCAAGGATGTCACTCTGAGGACTCAAGGGGTTTAATTCACGGCATCTAAGTGAACGTGGGCAGTTAGAAGAATTGATGCATCTGAATTGTGCTTTTGGCAAAGAATATTGAAAATACCACAAACTGTCTGAAGAACAAGCAAATCTGTCTTGGAAGTACAGCCAGAATGTTCCTTGGAAGCAAAGATGTCCAGGCGTTGTCTCATGTACTTTGGACATGTGATCAGGAGAGACCAGTCCCTGGAGAAGGACATTATGCCTGGTAAAGCAGAGGGTCAGTGAAACAGAGGAAAACCCTAGATGAGATGGATTAATACAGTGGCTGTATCAATAGGCTCAAACAGAACAAGTATGGGGATGGCAGAAGACCGGGTAGTGTTTTGTTCTGTTGTATGTAAGATTGCTGTATATCTGAACTGATTTGATGGCACTTTATAACAACGTTGTGCAGTGGCAGTCTGCCTGAGAAGGGGTGGTTCAAATGTCCACCTCCTCCTTTTTCGCCTCCTTCACAATAATCAAAGTATAAAGTAAGAATACTAGCACATTGGCATTGGTCTTCTCTACCATGGCAGGGAAACCCCTAGCGGCAGAGTCAGATACTAACTCGTAGCAATCCTATTCAGATGCAGTAGAACTGCTTCAAAGTGCCCCCATTCTGCATATCTATACAGCTGACTGCCATGTCATTCTGCTTCGTAAGAGGGCTTTATCCACTACGCTCCTTCCAATGTCACTGCCTGGTTGCCAAATTTCACTGACCTGCTTCCTCCTTATCTTCTGTGACCTCCCCTTATCTTCTGTGACACTACTTCCCTTTTGTGAACTCTGGGATCTCTCAGGGTTGGGGTCAAACTCTCAGGTCACCACTTTGTAGTTTAATAATGGCTCTTCTTCTCTTCAATGCTGATGTTCCCCATTGCTCTGTCTTCGGGTTTCAATCTATTAGTTACTTCTAGAGCATTTCTTTCCCACCAGTGGTTTCATTTGTTCTGTATAGCCTGTGATCCCACTATCTAGGTCTTTCGCTGCCTGTGGCATGGAACTTCTATATCTTAAATCCACATTGCCATGTCTCATGACAGCTCCAACTCCCTAAGTCAAACTCTCTGACAACTGTGTAGGTTTCTGCAGCATAAGAGCTATATCTCACATCTTTTATTAATAGCATCTGTCCACCATGTCATTCAGCATCTCTTATCAAAGGATCCAATGGCTAGATGTTTTCAACTATTTTAAATAGTTCATTTATTTTTTCATGTTATAATTGTCATATCATAAATTGAACGTGTTCAGAGTATATCATTTGGTGAGTTTTGTGCTATGTTTGCGTCTGTAAGACTGCTGTGGGGAAACTGGTGCGGAGACCTTTGCGTGATGCCGGGGTGCCACTTTTACTGTCTGCAAAGCACAATCACACGAGATCCGCCTGTATATCTCTTGAGGTGAAGTGTCTATTCCTAAAAATATACTTTCCCATTTAAAACATGTGCTATTTGTTTCCTTATTGGTGAGTTTGGAAAGAGCCTTACATTTTTCTGTCTCCAAGTTTTGTTTTTATCAGATCTCGGATTTGAAAGTGTTTTCTCCCAGCCTGTGGTTTGTTTCCTCATTTGTTTTTAGTTGTGTCTTCCAACGAGTAGAAGCTTTTAATATTTATGAAGCTCGATATATTTCTTTATACCTTATGTTTTGGTTCATACCTAAGAAGATGTTTGCCTAACCAAAGGTCTCGAATATTGTTTCCCGTGTCTTCTAGAAAGTGTATACTTTTAGGTTTTATATCTAGATCTATGGCTATTTTAACCATCTGGAGTTGATTTCTGTATAGATCATGAGGCATGGACGGAAGCCCGCTGTTCTGCATGTTGCCATTGTTAGGTGGCCTGGGGTCTCTCCTGACCCACAGGGACTCTGTGCACGACAGAAGGAAACACCACCTGGTCCCATGCCTTCCTCCCAATGTTTCCTATGCTTGAGACCATTGTTGATGACCCTGTGTCAGTCCATCTTGTCAAGGGCTCCCTCTCCCTCACTGCCCCTCTACTTTACCAAGCATGCTGCCCTGCTCCAGGGACTGGTGTGTCTTGATAGCATGCCCACTGTATGTGAGACAAAATCTTGCTGTCTTTGTCTCTAAGGTGTATTCTGGTTGTACTTCTTCCAAGACAAATCTGCTTGTTCTTTTGGCAGTCCATAGTACTTTCAAATAGTCTATGCCAACACTCTCATTCAAAAGCATCGATTTTTTGCTTCAGCATTCCTTATTCCACGTCCAGTTATGACATACCTATGAGGCCATTAAAAACACCACAGCTTAGGTTAGGCACACCTTAGGCTTCCAAGTGACATTCTTGCTTTCCAACTCTTTGCAGAAGTCTGTGCAACAGATTTCCCAGTGATCTCTTGACATCTGCTGTCCCGAGCACTTGTCCTTTGATTTCTTGACTGTTACTTCTGTGCATATTGGTTGTTGGTCCAAGTAGAATAAAATCTTTAACAACTTCAATTTCCCCCCTCCATTTACTATGATGTGATTGCTCCTTGGTCCAAGCCCCCCCCCCCCCACCATGTACTATGATTTTGCTCATTGGTCCAGTAGGGTGTATATCCTCTTCTAAGTAAATCTCAGATTTTTCCTAATGGATGGTCTGCCTAGCCTCTTTTCTTAAAAGTGATTTTTGAAGAACAGGGCTTAGTTTTTTTTTGAATGTGAAAACGGACGAACTTTTTGTAAATCAGTGAAGGAAATGTTGCCTCGTCCCCCAGAGTTGAAGATATTCTCTAGGGTTTCTTATAAAAATAGTGTGATTTCAGTTGTCCTACCTGTCTCCGGGTAGTGCCCCGGGTGAAGCACTAAACTTCCAGCAGAGGAGTCAATGGTTTACACCTCTCTGGAAGGCCGTCTGAGGACAGGCCTGGCAATCTGTTTCTAAAGGTCGCAACCACAGAAACCCCAGGGCACAGTGTTACTCTGTTCACCTGCGGGGACCATGAGTCAGAAACAATTCCATGGCAACTGACCACAACGTGATCCATTTCAAATTAGTTGCTGTGCATGACATGCAGCCAGGGGCAAGGCTTTGTTCTGTCTGCTCTAAGCATGTTCAGGTGTTCTAATGCCATTTACTGAAAAGCTGTTCCTTTCTCCTTTATTGCTTTTATGGGCAGTGTTGGATTCATGTCCACCATTTTAGAATTTTTTGTCCCCTCTACTGTTCTGCTTTTTTTTTTTTGTCTTCTCTGCCTTCTTTTGCATCAGCGCAATGTGCTACAATTCTATTTTAATCTATTGGCTGTTAAGTTATATTTCTTTATATTATATGAGGCTATCTAAACACTGTGGCTATGAGGATTCTAGTTCATTCATGTGAATTAAAGATGAAGTATGTCTAAATATGTCTCTGTGATCAGCGGAGGGCTTCAGATAAGTTTGGTCAGAGACACACTTGTTTAAGTGTCAAAAATGCCCCATCCTTTTTGCTGGGCAGAGTTTAGCTCTGAAGGTTATGATTACTGGTTGTTGTTGTTGTTGTTGTTGTTGCTTTAATTCTGCAGGGGCAGTTTGATAGATGTTTTTCTAGGGCACTGGCAATCATGGAGGCTAATTATGAAAATGCTATGAGAAAATGGAAGACTGTGTTGGTGAGAAAAAGACCAAGAAATTGTTCCTTAGGAATTC